>FIZU01059921.1:0-37175 GCA_900064475.1 Pseudococcus longispinus
CTTCAAATTGCTCGAGTTTCTTAAAAAAAAAAAAAAAAAAAAGAAAAGAGGTCTTTTAACACATATTTTACCTAATTTTTACCATGCAAAATGTATATTTCTCGCATCGATGTACATCGATAAAAATTTGTAAGGAAAATGCAAATGTAACTTTTGAGCAATTTAACTACACCTTCTTTGTATATTTTGAAGGTCGCAGATAAGCTTCTTTTTGTATTTGCTTATCAGCTCGTCTTCGCCTCATCCGGATTAATATTTGTGTAAATTTCAATGTTTTACTGTGACCGTGTCGTGGAAGCGTGGCGTTAAGGGTTTATCGAGGAAGACAGAATACCTATTCGTGAAAAAAAAATGGTATCGCCTGATAATTTTTATTCTTTCAAATCGATAACTAACGAACGAAAAAAAAAACTAAAAAAACGAAATTCGGATCGAAAAATGTAATAATAGCGAATACTCGCGTATATTCGCTACCCAAATTAGACAATTAAAAAAAAACAACGTTTACGGCGTGCTTTGTGTGTAATCAGGAAACCAGTTTGTGCAGAAATTTTCAATTCATTGTTCGATAAAAGGAAAATTTATTCTATTCAAAAGTTGAATGAAAATAATCGTTTATTTATCAAACGAGATGTGATTTCTTTTTATCAACATATTCGGATCGTTAGATCTGGTTGATGAATGCATATTATTTAGGCTATCTCGAATTTTTTTTCGGATAAGACGAATAGAATTGATATTTCGTGTTTTTATCTGCAGAAAAGAGAGGGGAATTAAAATCGGCGCTATGTAGGAGGGAAATTTTGGCAAATAAACGTATAAAAAACCCGCCGTAAATTATTTTTTATCTCGAGTAACGCGCTGTTTCTTTTCATCGGATAGTATTTTTTTATTCTCGCATAAAATTATGCCAAGTGCGGGGATAGGGAAATCCCACTGAGAATAGCGCCGCATTACGATTCCACTGTGAAAAAAAATTAGCTTTTTCTCGAAGAATTCAAACTTGAGAAAGATTAAATTCGTACCTATTCGCCTTATAGGTATTTGTTAGAAAATTGAAAAAAATTTAGACATCGTTTTTGATCACTCGGTATTACCGAATTTATTGGATTTTGAAAATTAAAAAAAAGCAACGGTCGCTTATTAGTTATTACCCACGACATTCCCTTTATTTTGAGAATTATTATTTTTCAAAAACTTTCAACTTTCGGAAAATTTGTCTCAGTTTTTATTTTGACTAAAATTTTCTTCGGTTCCTTTCTCTTCTCGATTAAATAGCACAGGTCGCTGGTACGTACGTTGTCGTTCCCTTATGGGGGAAATTTCCGTAAACTGAAGTTTGAAAGTTGGCGTAAAATACGTACTTATACGTTTTTATAGTTTCATAAACGACGTTTTTCTCGCTAACGGTGCTTTTTGGCAAAAACTTGGTAATTATCTTAATTGCAGAGCAGAGCGAAGTGTTTCCTATTATCGGTCGACCTTGATTTTCCGATTTCGCGTATGGTTTACCTACGCGAGTTATTGTAGCGAAAAGTTGGTGTCAACGTTTTGAAAATTTTTCTGCATCGAAATTTCGATTCAAAGTTGGAAATTATAGTCGATGTAGCTGAGTGGAAACCGGTAGTGAGGTAGGTGTTGTAAATACGAAAATTTCAGCGAATTAATGTCGATAGGGTTCGCGGCTAGAAGAGGAGAGATGAGAGAAAAAGGACAAAAGTAGGTATCATTCGAATATGAGAAAGTGCGTGTGCGGTTTTTTTCTCAATTCTAGGACAAGTTTATAATAATCTGGTAATTAAACGTTTGCGAGCTCGTCTCGTTGGTTGGATAATTGAGCGAGAGTTTGAAATTCGACGAATGAACGTTTCCGGTTTTTTTATTAGCAAATGTTTTGTTTGTATTCGATGCTGATACGAAGTGTGTGTGTGTGTGCGCGCGTATACTGTGTATGTATTATTATATAGTACGTACGATGCGAGTGTTTGTTTGTTTGTTTTTTTTTTCGAGTAAACGACAAAGTTGCGCCCGATTTTTACAAGCTACAAGATAACACCTCGCCGCGTTGTAGATATGTGAAATAATAACGAATATTTTTTTGCTTCTTTTTTTTCAAGGAGGCGTTTTGAGTCCGGATGCTTGCGATTATTCTCTAGACGAAGCTTGCGATTCCGAAGACGACAGCGAACAAGACTATGATTTTTCTTCCGACGTTGGTACGTATCCTAGACCTACTCAATACATATGTTGGTACGTTATTCTCATATTTAGATTTTGAGTCGGTTCCAAATGAATCATCGTTCGTACGCTCGTATTTATGTACTCGTACCTGCATAAACGTGCATCGTGTGCGCCAATACGGTCTGCAAATTTGAAGACCTCTTAAACGCTTTGTTGTCGTTTAGACGTCGACGATACGTAAAAATTGAGGTCGTTTACACCTCTTTTTAGTCGGAGAAAATGTTGCCAAAAATTTTCACTTTCTTTCAACGACAGTGATACTTTATCAGATAGCTGATAACGCCTTACTCGTTGTACATTCGACGTGATAAAGCTTTTTTTAATCATCATTTCGAGTGTTACCAGCTGTGTTTGTATATTTTTAGTTTCGTATTTGTAGTGGTCGCCAAAGTTATACCTGCCTCGAGTCCAGCGATAGAAAATTTAATACCTAACTAGATTTACCGATTAGTTAATAGACTCGTAAAAATGTATAAGTAGTTTTAAGACAAATTGGAATCGAATGGCAAATGTAACGGGCTTCCTTAACCGGAGTCGTACGTTAGTATACAAATAGCGCCTATTTATCAGGTCGATGGTTTTGAAAATGAAAAGAAAATCCGCTTCGACTGCAAAAACCTCGAAAACTAAGCCTTCTAAAAAGAAATCGTAGCTCTTAGCAGGAAGAAAATTTCAAACTCTACAATTTTCATTTCCTCGCATTTTTTTCGTTGCACCCTTATAGTTTGGCCAGAAGATTCGCGTTTATGCGAAATTTACGAATTCGATAATTTCAAAAATTAACCTAATTTTTGACTGCAAACATCTCGAAAACTAAGCTCCTTAGAACAAAAATAATACCTTTCGGGAGAAAGAGAATTTCAAGCTCTACAATTTTCATCCCTCGCATTTTTTTTGTTCATTTTCAAAACCATAGACTTAGTAAATTTATCATAAACGTGGATTTTCTGGTCAAAGTAAGGGTGCTACGAAAAAAATTTGAGGATTTTTTTTCTTCCACGAGCTATTAGTTTTTTTATAAGAAGCCTAGTTTTCGATATTTTTGCAGTCGGAGTGTTTTTTTTTCCATTTTCAAAACCATCGACTTAATACTCGAAAATGGGCCACCCTGCATATTAAAGCGTAGTCTTTTTTTCTAATTATTTTTACCCTTTTGTGGTTGTGAAACCCATAAAGTTCATTTGTTGTAAGTGATCTGAACAGGTTGGAAAATTTATCAATTTTTGCACTCCTCGAAGCTATTTTATTCCGAAGAAAATTCGATCAATGAGAAAAGACGGGGTTTATTTTGCATTCGTTTCTTCGAGGGAAACAGTTGTTACTCGAACCTTTAATAGTTGGCATTATCAAAAAAGGAATAATTTTGAAAAAGTTTCTGAGATAAATCTAGATGTTTTCGCAGTTGGTATTTAAAAAATTTTCACATTTATTTTCTCCCATATATTAAGATAAGCTGAAATCCATTGTACATAATTAGTATTCGTTCTGTCGCACCAGAGCATTTACGGAATCTCAAAATTATCTCCGCTTCAAACCAATTCGTTATAAGTTGGTTATTATGTAGATATTACGTGTTCCAATTCCGAATTACCAAGGACCAAAAAAAACTCTTATTGACATTTTGCTCGTCTAATGAAAAAGCATTGTTAGAGGGTATCGCAATAGAAAGGAAAGTATTACGTATATATATGTCTTTGATGTGCACTGAGAAGAGAACCTTTACCTACCCTCGTATTATTATCAAGTAACTAGGTATCCCTATATTCGACGTTGAAGTCGATTTTTGCTCTCGTGAAAAAATGAAAGAAAAATTTCTCTCCACCATCGCGCTTGATGATTACTCACTCCAAGTCGCCCATAATTGATTAACTGTACTTACGTAGATGGCAAAATGGACCGAAAATAAGGCAGAAAAAGAACAGCAAAATATACAGAATCGATGTACGTGCGCTAGAAATTTGATAGGCAAAAAGAAATGAGAAAACGAATCGGTCGACTCGCTTCGGATTAATCGATTGTAAGATTACTTAATTACGAGTTGATAATACCTACGTATACGTATTCGCATAAAATGTATTTAAAAAGAAAACACGTTTACGAGAGGGAGGGCGATAAACGATAATAAAGGTTGGTTGATTTTTGGCGATGAGTTACGTCAAATTTTCACGCAATCTCTGGCCTGGTCGAATTATCAAGTACAAATAATTAAGATAGCGATGCAATCGTGAAAGGTTTTTCTGTACACGTTGAATTTCAATTTTTGAGCTTTGAAAATGTGTATGTCATCTATCGCAAGTACAAAATACCGCAGTATCTCAAGTTTTTACGAAGCGTGATAAAAAAATTTTCGAGTACGAAATCTGGGTAGTCGTAATCCGTTATCCGTTTTGATAAATTATAACGCCGGAGTTGCTGAAATTCGCATTTATCGTTTCTGGGTCGCAATTTTCAGTTTTCCAACACAAATACATCCCCCCCCCCCGTCGACCACCACCACCAAAAATCCTTAATACCAAAATTCGTGAAATTTTCTCATCTCCGAGGACTCGCTCGAAACATTTTCGTCTTGCCAACTTTCGATTTAAATTTTTGCAAAAATAAATTTTCATCTTGAAAAATTGAAGAAAATTTTGATTTTTTATTAAAATTTAAAATTGACGGGACTGCGATGAAAATTTTTCAATTTTTTCAATCGAATTAATTTTTCTGCATTAATAGGAGCTCTTTAGATCCGGTTTTGGTACCGAGCGGAGATTATTTTATTTTTTTGTAACTCAAAAATCTCGATTTTTCAGCGATCTGCAACTTTTCAACTCGCCGGTAAAGGCCCATAAATTGTATACAATTTTGAAATCGATGGCCAAGGGAAGTTGAAAAGCTCAAATCGTACTTTTTCCGAGGTACTAGGCAGGTGGTAATACTCGAAAGTAGCAAAACGCACTTTTTAAAAAAAAATTAAAATTTACCCCATTTTGCGCACTCTCGCTCCATTCCCCTTAGAGTTACAGGTCTAAAATTTTCCTCGGTGAATTTCCAACTCAACACCGGAACCACCCTCTTGGACTTGGTCAAAATCCGAGGGATGTTTTTTTCACTCCACCCTAATGTACGGGTACATTGTGCGAGTCCTCCTTGGGCAATCGAGCATGCGACTTGAAAATTTGTCAACTATCGTATAAGGGAGGTTTTATAAAAAGGAAGCTTTCTTACTCCGTACCTTCTTCTTTTTCATCACTTATTAGTGATTTTTACGAAAAATTCAACACGATGGCGCCTCACTCGCTTATTTTCGTGCCGAAAAGTGTAGAATTTTTCCTCGTATCAGCGAGTTTTCCTTTACACGCGGCTCTGGAAAGGTAGTATCGAAATGAGATTTGGATTTAAATTTAGTAAAGGTCGTAAATCAGTGTCGAAAAGGAAAGTTTGTTGATTTTGTAGTTTTTGATTATGTTCGGTAAAAGCTTTTCCATAATTTATCCATCGGCATAGGCGTAAGTAAAAGTTGATGGAAAAAAAAACCAGTTTGCTCGGTGTACTTTGTTCGTTAGCCGCAAGCCGCAACATATATGACACATTTTCGACGATTCGATACCAGCAGGCAGCAATCCAGCATCGACCACCGAGTATCCAAGTATCAAACTATTTTATACGTATATAGGCGAATAATTCCCGATGCTGAAAAACTTGATGCGAGCGATGGCTCGGCTATATTTTACTGACATTATAACGGTGGTGGCGTCGATGCCTCGATGGTGGTTTAATGCAATGCGCGTGCGTCTTGTGTATGAAGTATGATGTTCGCGAAGGCAGTAAATTAAAAACGTTGATTTGAAAATATAAAACAAGGTCGAGCTACTGTAAATAAATTAAGAAGTACGACACGTTGTACACATTACGGATAGCATCGACGTTGTTATAAAACCGTCATTTTTATTTATTACTTATAAGTAGGAGGTTTAGGTATTGTGTATAAAATTCCAAATTCTAGATCTAGATACTTTTGCAAAAATCGCATATCTAGTAAATTAGCTTCTCAGCCAGCATGTTGCAATTGGCCGGTGTGATTTGTGGCGTGTGATGTTCGTTTCGTCGTTATCGTTGACCAATGAAAAAACTGGACCTACTTTTTCAACACGTGGTCGATTGGTATCCTGACTGGTAGCGACGTGTCCGTTTTTGCCCAGATAATTTTCCATTTTTGATTTTGGAAATTCCGAGCCCCGGTAATGTGAAAAAACAGATTTTTCCGCGTCCGTATTTGCTCGAAATAAAATTTTCGAGATTTTTCGCGATGAAACGTTATTAAATTTGGTTGGTTAGTCCGAGGCTTTCTTGCGGCGCGGCGTATCGATTTTTGTACAGATGGAATGAAATTCTGAACCGTACTGCGGTATTTCTTGTGTCGGCTCGATTCGGTCGAATATAAAAGCTGCTAACTAATCTGCAGTGTATTCGAAGGTGTCGTCGGCGAATACGAAGACGAAGCATTTTTTTTCCTATAAATCAGCCCTATTTTTAATCGTCGAAAATTATTTAATTTTGATTTTAGATTTGCTCGGACGTCTACCCTTTATTTTTCAGCTCGCAGGGGAAAAATTTGTCCAAAATTGGGAGTTTCCTCTTTGTGTTCTCCAGACGTATTGGCTTAGTTACATTTAGATCCGACTCGATCATCTTACGCATTTTTACCAACTTATCGCATACGTAGAATATAACACGCTAGTACTGCGATTTTTTTAAAATAAATTTTAAATGCTTCGCAGATTCCGGAAGTGACGGAGAAAACGGATCGTCTTCGAAGCAGTCGAAAAAAGAACGATACTTCTGGCAGTACAACGTTCAGTCGAAAGGACCCAAAGGACAAAGATTAATATTAAAAACCCAACAAGAAGATCCGCATTGCTTGAATGAAATCACCGATCCTGTCTTCAGTCCCGATTGCTCCGTTCAAGGAATAAAACACAGGTTTGTAACGTCGCATGGTTCGCAAAAATCGATAACGTTTCGATGGCGTGAAAATTTTTTTGCCGAGGCTTGTGGGAGATAGTCTCCCTACCTATTACTCGCAGACCGAGAAAGTACCTATTTAGGTCTGGGTAGGTACTAGGTACTAGGTAGTTTGCTGCGGCTTGTGGTGCACCGGAGCAGTCGGAGAGACGACGATCGCATTTTTTCTGAATATTTTAAAAATGTTTCGATTGTTATCGCTTCGAATAGGATAATTTCGAAACTGCGGTGAAAAAATATTTTCGTTTCTTTGTTTGTATTCTGTGCCAAGTATTACATTAGTCCGAAGCATACTCCAACTCGAACGACCGCCTATAATATTTAAACGCATTCATACTGTAGGTTTTTGCTAATCGAGTTGGAAAAAATTAATAAATTCAAATTCTAAGATCGACGCGTGAGAGTCGGCATCTTCTTAGATACGCGTTGTACAGTATGCGTAAGTAATTTTGGCACCCTTGAGAGCGCGTACTCGTAACTTTGTAGTATTAGTTTTCGTACATTTTCATACCAAGTTGGTATTTGAGCTGCATGGTGAAAAATGGTTTTACGAGAGTAGTAATATTTATTTATTTATTTATTTATTTATTATTATTATTTTTTTCATTGGAAAAGCGAGAAAAGGTGACGGTAACGATTTAACGCCTAATCCGAAGAAATTATACGCCATCGGTAAAGAATTGGACAAATTAAATCGCGTAATCAACGATATGACGCCGGTCAGTGAACTACCATTTAATGTCAGACCTCACACGCGTAAAGAAAAGAACAAATTGGCTTCCAGGTATCAAATTTCGTCTTTGACGTTGAAAGTTGTTACGCTTGCGTGTACTTTTTTTTTCTTCTTCTCGGCAGTTTTTTTCATATTTTCTACCTTATATTTACGTATTCGTATATACATACGTGTACTCGTACTAAACACGAATAGATATATTTGTGTACGTCTTTCTTACTAACGTACGTATATTTCGTAAATACGTAAGAGGATTGTTCGCGTAATGCGACGTATTGTACGTATTTTTCTCTGTATAGGGCATGCCGTCTCAAAAAGAAGGCTCAACACGAAGCTAACAAAATCAAATTAGTTGGACTGGAGCACGAACACAGTAATATCTCTTTCTTGCAATTTAACCTATTTAATTGGAATTACCTCGTTAAATGCGAAAAGACCGATTCTTTGTCGCATCTTCGTTTGATTTTCATTCTTTCGCGATGCTCTATAGAATTATTAACGAACCGATTGCTAATTTAATTTGTGTTTTTGCCGCAGAACGTCTAATAACATGTATTAATCACCTGAAACAAGTGGTCGCTTCCAAAATTGTTCCAAATTCCGCTGCCGAATGCGCCGAATCGGCTAAAAATATCGATAAAATGGTCAAACATGCGACGAGTACGTATTTACGAGCTAGCTGTTACTATACCATATTTGCCAATATCGATAAGGATAATTCATTTCGCGAAATTGAACGTCGATCGAGCAAATTAAAGGACATCTCCCGAGATAAATTTGAGAAAAGACTGCACATCGTTAGAATCATCTGTTGTCTAACGACCAAAACCTTGTCAAACTATTGCCGATCTCGAGTGCTCGTTTCACTCGAGGAATTGAAAATTGACCGTTTGTTGGATTTATACTTTTATTCAAATTCCTTTTTATTATCGTCGTCGTATTTTTTTTCTGAAAGGCGAATCGTAAGCAACGGCCTCCCGATTTTTCCACGAAATTTTCTAAATTATCTAGTAATGGCCGGAAACATTTTCGTTTTTTTCTGCAATTAGTTCTCCTACTGTCTTTTAGTCGCCATTTTGAATCGTCGTTTTACAATATTCGTAAAATATTCTTTGAAAAAATTTCATTCATCATCGGACTAAATTATTTTTGTTTTACAGAAGTGAAAGTAGCCGGGCAAACGACAGAATTTGTGAACAAAATATTGGAAAAGGTGAAATCGGGTATACCGAATGGTGGCTTGGAGGAGTATTCGACCAGCGGTGGTAGCAGCTACAACTAGACCCCTCGCTTTTAACCTTCTACAGAAGAGATTTCGTGTGCCATTCGTAGATACGAGGCTTGTTTTTTGTTTTGTTTTATTTTCATATCGTATTTTATTATTCTCCCCAATTTTTTTTTCTTTCATAAAAAACGCATTAACCATTGATTGCGAAGTTAGATCGTTCGACGAGTACATTTTTCTGTCTTAATTATTATTCTCTCTCTTTTTTTAAGCAATATTTAGCGTTATGGTATCGCGCGTAATACTATTTATTTTACGTTTGTGTGGTCGGTTTTATAGCGTATGTTACTGTATGCACTACGCCTGCGGTTTATGTTTTTAATATTTCGAATGTAAGGTTTTCTATTACCATTTCACGTTAGGTACATATATTTTTGCTGCAAAAAAAAAATTTTAACAAAAAAAAGCGTTGAGAGAAAAGTATGAAAATTTCGATAATACTCGTTCATTTTGTAATGTCACTTTTTCTCGGAGTCGGAGTTTTTATTTTCAAATCGGTTCTTTTACGATCGATGCGAGTTTTTTGTTTCGAGAAAGTCTCAACGAAGCATTTGATAAATTATACGCGCGAAGTGATTTGACCAAGTACAAAATTTTCTAATCAAGTTTACAGGTTCGTGTAAAATATACCGAGATGCATTTTTTTTATATCAAAAATTATATATGTATAATGTCTTTTTTCTACGTATTATGTATTTTTAGGTGTCGTAGAGTTTAAATTTTTACTTTTTTTTTTCCAAGAACTGATGTTATTTATGTACCTGTTTTTAAAAGTTTAGAGTCAATTTTCAGCATTTTGTTACCGTTTTATTTTATTTTATTTTGTTTTTTCTTTTTTTTTCTTTCTTTCTAACGTATCTGTCTATCTATCTTTCTTTTTTCTCTCTATCGGGTTTTTTCTTTACAGCCTGGCATCGCAACGGAAGAATTGTTTTTATTCGTACTGCTCCCGCCTTCTCTCTCGTACGGTTTTGTCGTTTATCTGTCCCCTACTTTTAATAATTGTGCGAATGTTTGTAGATTTTACGACGAGTGTGTAGTTACCAAGTGTGCTTTGTGATAATCTTTTTATATAACTTCGTCGGTGTCGAGAGATTTGGTTTAATCGAAATTTTCTTTCATTTGCAAATTGCAGCTCGCTTCGATTTTTAACGCGTATATTATGTAGCGGCGATAGAATATCTACGTAAATTTAAGTTTACCATTTTGCCAGATCAATTGTGTAAAATATGTATATTGTGCCTAGCTACCTAGTACCTACTTATTTGTATCCTTCCGCGTTATTCGTCTCGAGTAACCTTTTTCGTCTATTATCGGATAAACCTAAACGATGTGATCGAGGAAAAAAACGCGCCCGTTACCGAAATTTCGGAAATTCCTTCGTCGCGTTTTCGCTGCGACGAACGAAGGATACAAATCTCGCTCGTTTTCGAGTTTAAATATTTAAAAAAATAGAATTTCGAAGGTTGGTGATTTTTTACGACGTTATAAAAAACCGCGTGTTTTTTCAATTAATCGTTTTAATATTATTTCTGCGGTCATTGCCAATGGTGTTTGTTTAACGCGTAGCGAACGAAGAGTAGAGGCGGAGAGATTCAGATTTATTTCGACGTGAAATCCGAAATTGAATTCGTTACCTTCGTTTATTTTTCGTGATACGGGTTTTTGCGAGATATTTCTGGTCCCGAATTGATTTCGAGCGTTTCGAGTTACGTCCGCGAAGTAGCGAGAGCTTAAAGAAACCTTTCACATTTTCATCTTTTGCGAAAAAGTTGGCGTATTGAGAGTAAATGTTTGAAATATCTTTATCGAGCTCTCGAGCGATTTTTCCAGGATTTTGATCCGAACAAAGCTTCGGAAAGGACGCGAATGTAACGGTTCAACGTTTCAAAATTCGAAACACCGTTTTTTCCTCCGCAAATCGAGGTCGTTCGCGAATTGTCGATTTTCGAATACATACGTCACCTAACACTTGGAGAAAACTGAAATCGAGTTTAAATAACGGTTTAAAGTATTTCACTAGTAGTCTTCGCATGTATCGCAGCCATTTACATAATTAGAGTACGTATTCGTACGTAAAGTTTATATGTACGAGTACTTTACCTATGTGAACGCGAACGGCGCTACGAATCGATTTTACTGTAGGGTAAATTGAGAAACTATGTAAAAACGCTTTTGAACGGTGCCTTAAGTCGCGGTGTGTACCGTATCGTACCGATTTCAGTTATTTTTTTAAAGCGCGTTATATTTTTTAACCGTGATTTTTGTATAACCTACCGTGTGTACTGTACTTACTTTGTAATAATTTCCCCTCTAATTCTGGTACTACCGAAGCTCGTTGCAGTAATTCGTCTAAAAGAAAGCGCAACGTTATCGGAATTTTATTCAACCGTTACCGGTGCCAAAAACGTTCGACTTCCGAATACGCTCCCTACTACACCGAATAGTCGAGTCGCTCTTTCCTGTTGAAACGAAGAAAATCAGAAAACGATCGGTTCTCAAGCTGGTCGACGAGAAGAATCCGGTTACAGATTGTCCGTCGTACACGAAACATCTCGAGAACTTGGCCGTGTTCGTGAGGTCGAACGTTATGGCTTGGTAAATCGAAGCGCTGCCTCGGTATTCTGTTACCCATTTGCGTTTTCATAATTTTCTCACAGAATCCGAGTACCTAATTTGATCATTTTCTTAAAACAATATTCTCGAATGTTTAAAGAAGCGTCCCTTTTTTACTACTTATTTTTACTTATAGCTTTACGCTTAGGCTATCTATAAATTTTTTGTAAAAATTATTCTTAAGTTACGCGCGTTTATGAGCGCGGAGAAGCGCTCTTTGGTACGGGGCTTTTTCTGATTGTTCGTTTTTCGCGGTTGTTTTTTTTTTGTATACATATGTTTTTTTATCGTTTTTTTTTCTTTTTTTCTGGTTGATCGTAGGTATGCATTTGTGTGATGAGTGTAAGTTTTGTAAATTTATTTATAGATATTTTTAATACCTCCTGCGCGGTTACTACGATTAAAGTGTAAGGAAAGCAAACGAGAGATACTTGAGATACGCAGAGGCAAAATTATTGGCAAGAGTATACGGATTAGTTCCTTCGTTTTTCGCGAATGTTATTGTCTCGAGATTGGTTAAATACCAACATATCTTACTACGTATGGTACATTCTTATTTTGTGTTCAGCTTCGTCGTATGAGGTTTTAAGCGTTTTGAAAAGCAAATTGTACGATAGATGTTATCTTAGATGCTACCTAGTCATTTCTCTGCAATACCAATAGGATCAAATAAGTTGTTTTTTCCCCGCAAATAAACCTACCAGGCAACTAATAGTTTGCAATTGGACGAAATTGTATTTCTTTAATTGTAATTGTTTTTTTTCTTTCTTTTTTTAAATCTTCGTTACAAGTACCTACTGGAAATTCTCACTACATATCGCCAACCTGCTTACTTTTTTTCAAATTACGAATGTAACCTTGTACGAATTGCATTTCAAGTTTCAGCGACGCGATTTTTTTACAATTACGAAACTTGCGCGCGCTCCCTGGATTTATTCTTATCGTTTATTTGGATTTAAACGTCTTTTTTCCCATTAATTTAAATTTAGTATTAGAATTATAGGTATACTTATTTATTAAGATAGGTACAAACGGGAGATTTCAATACGCGAATAAATGGTATGTGATTTGCTTTTAAGACGAAAATAGAAGTCGGCAAATTTACCACGTATTTTGGGAGATGATATTAGAAAGGGAGCATTTACAAAATAGTTGCGTATCACGTGCCCTCGATAGTGGAAGAGAGAAAAATATTCGCGTTTTCTTTTGTTTTTTAGGCGTCTTTTAACGTTATTTTCAAAAATTTATTCGCAATGTTCGTAGCTCTTCCGAGTCTCGAATTATCGCCAATTATACGTGGAATTTCATAATTCAAGATCTCCAGTATTCACTTTTTTTGGCTCGAGTAATGCCAGTAGCAGAATTGAGAGTATCATCGTCGATAACCGGATATCTAAAAGAGCTACTAATTTTGCGAATAGATTTTTGAAAAAATTATTAGTTCGCTAATGGCTTAGTGAAAAAATTTCCCGTTACGAATGAAAATACCCGCGTAGTAAACGAAATATCGATATTTTTCTCTCTTTCGCTCCAAACGGTAACGAATGTACTATTCTGCTTTGTACAGATTCGTAAATGCTCTATATTTAACGTAAAATTTGCCGAATAGCTGCTCCTTCCTCATTCGTAGTTGTTTCAAAAATGTGTTCAGGTTCAACTTAGCGTTTACTTATTTGCATATTAGATCACATCGGTATTTTCACGTTTCTTTTTGGCTGCGGAAAAATATGGTTTATCGTTTTAAAAACAAAATTTTTTATTACGTTAATTTCAGTAGGTTAATACGTATAAAATATAAATACATAACGCTTTCCAAACTTCTTTAATACTAATCGCTTTCGATTATAATTTTTTTTATTAATTTTCATTTTTGTATTCAGTTTGTTTGTTTGTTTGTTTGTTTTTTTCTTTTATTCTAAGAAGCTTATTTGTGATATTTTAAATTTATTTGCTCACGTATTTAAAAAAAAAAAGTTGTCTATTTGAAATTCTATATAATGATACATATATTTGTAATGTGTAGGCATACAGTGTTTTTTTTTCTTCTCGATTACCTTTTAACATTATACATATTTCTATACCTACATATATTGTTTCAATACTTTTACGTACTACATATTCGATAAGTACGCTGTGTGTTTGACTTTGAGTTTCCACTGTTACAATACGCTCCGTTAATTTTCTTCTTTTCTTTTCTTTTCTTTTTTGTTTGTCAAGTTACCAGAAAGATTTGAGCAGTTTTTGGTGATATATTTTTTTTTCTGTGTAAGGTATAATATGCGAGAAAAGTTTGTAAAGTTTTATTTTTATACGTTATTTGTGAAGTTCGTTATTGTCAGTAAAAATTTTATTTTAACTTTCGTCTGTTCTATTGATTATAACGGATCGATTCGATATTCTTGCTAGTAAAATGCAAATAGTGACTGCGACCTCTGACCAGTGTAAAAGAATTTTCAGATTTTTAGAAAAACTTGAGAATTAGGAACTACTACTGCGATCCCAAAAAACGACCATTTAGGTACTTGGCTTGTACTTGGGTATATCGCGGTTACGTTGTAATTTATACGCGTTCGTAGTTCGAACAGGCTCATCACGCGTAAAAATTGAAAGAAATTACGCGAAATACTACGTAATGAAATATTATATTTCTACTTAAAAAGAAAATTTTTGCAATAACAACTTCATCTCAACAAATCAACAACTTAAGAAAATTTTGAAAAGTAAAAATGGATTACGTAACAAAAAACAAAAAAAAACAAACGAAATTGCATTAGATACTTACCGTACGCAGTTTGTGACTATTTGACTAATCCTACACGATCAATATGACTAGTACAACGTAAGCCAAATAATAAAATGCGACGAATAATCTGAAAAAAAAAAACAAAAAAAAGGACTAATCGATCTTGTCAAAAAGAGAGGTAAATGATTTGTTTCGTGTTTCGCAGCGAACGATAAATGAACGTCGTTACTTACGAGTCTTATAAAAGATATATAAAAATCGATTTTTTGAAACAAAAAAACGAAAAGTTTCGTAAGTAGGTACAGATATAAGCGCGTGTGATGAACAAAATGACTCCGGTCAAGGAGAAAATATGCGAGTAAATGGCGAATTCTCGGCATTTTAAAATCTTTGGCTTCGAATAGACTATGAAATTCAGTTTTCTAAAGACATGCCACGAATCCAAGTACTCAAGTCGCTAGTTCCTTCGCAATCTAATACGATCTCTGATTCTCGATCAGCTTCTAAAATCTGTTGAGCGGCAGTTCGGCCGGAAAGATAAGCTCCGTGTACGGTCGAGTAGAAATTCAAGTGGGTGTGCTCGCCAGCGAATAATAATATAGGCTGAAATATAAACGAAGATGAAAAATACGAATTTTTGGAGTCGCACTCGCGCGTAAAGGAATTTAATATGGACATTTACCTCGTTAGCGTTAGATTTAGAGTACAGTGGTTGAGCGACGCATTCGATATCGGACTGACTAGCTCCTACGGCGATGGCTGTGTACGAACCGCGGATATTTTTATCCGAATGCCAACGTGTACTACGTAACAAAATCGAGAGACAAATTAAAAACCAACGTACGTACGTATCGGCGATTCAAACAGACGATGGAACTTTATTACCAATGAATAAACTTGGGTTTCGGTACAAAAGGATCGTTGAGGAATTTACGTAAAATTTTAGTGCAAGTTTCGGCGATAACTTGATCGGGCAGTGATTCCATATATAGGGCTTCTCTACCGGATACCCAACCAAGTAGTAAAGTTTCCGATATTTTGGAAAAAGAGTAAATTTTTTTATACCACGAGCCGCTTAAATCAACTGTAAAAAATACGAGTTTCGATCGATTAATCGAGCGAGATAAATACGTACACCTTTCATTTCCTTCCAACGTATAGGTACGTTACCGCTCTCGATTTACTCACCGTTTTCAGTCTTAGGTTTATCACAGTCATTTTCCCACAGTAAGAGAACTTCGGAAACGTCAACGTTTAAAAATGGTCGATCATAGCCCAAAAATATTTTATCAACGGTTCCGAACAGCAACCGATCGATAGATTCTAGTTTGTATTCTGGTAACGAAGGAACAAACATTTTTGAAACGTTTTCCTTGAGTACGCCTAAAGGTAAAGTGCAGATCGCGCTTCGTCCGTAAAATTTGACTCCATTTTCGCACACTATTTCGACGCCATTCTCATTCGCGGTAACATCAAACGAACTCGGTACAGAAAGCATTTTTTGAATAGGTTTCTTATCCTCCGATATATCTACGACAGTTTTGCTGGAGTCGTCAGATTCGTTACCGGATTCGTTAATACTGGCGGTTTCTGATTTGTCGAAATGATCTACTCCGAACCATTTAATTTCGGTAACTCGAGAATTAAGTAGAATAGAATTTTTAGGGATACCTAGAAAATCATAACGCGTAATAAGTTTTTTTTACAACAAACCGAAATACGCGCTTTTCAAAATATATCTATACGTACCGTGAGAGACGGGTTCCAGAATACTGCTGTATCCGGAAGGTAATACAATATTGCCACCTTGAAGTTCGGTATAACTTCCTAATTCCAATAAATCGATATCGTTCATCGAATCACAACCACTGATACATGTTTCTCTTTTGAGCAAACATTGAAAAAGCAATCTTCTTAAACGTTTTTGACTAGCGTCCGAGATTCGGTTTAAGTATAATTCAATTTCTAAATTAATATGCTCGCCAACGCTTTGTATTCCATCGGGAGGTAAATACTGGCATAAGAAATATTCTTCGCAACGATGCAAAAAACACATATACGCGCCGTATATTTCCTAGATAAAAAAAATTATCCGAGTTGATTTACTTTCAAATTAATTTTTTAATCGATTAAGTAAACGACCTACTTGTAAAATTGTGAAAGGAACTTGCTTTCCATCTTCAGTAGCAGCTACTACTTTGTGAGGTTTCGCCGTGTTAACGATATCAATTAAACCGTGAGCCATAGCGATTTCATACATCGGATTACCCAGTACTCCGTGTATCCAATTAGCTCCAATTTCAAATTTCGCATCGTCTTTTGCAAAAAAGCGGACCATCATTTTATAGTATTCTTAGCAAAGTATATACCCTAACGTTTGAATTATTCGTCAGAAATGGTACCTTTTTCAAACGCGCAGATTCTTCCTCCAATTTTATCGTTCGCTTCGAGAATAACAAAATCCAGCATATTATTCTTGACGAAATGCTTGGCTGCTGAAAGGCCTGCTATGCCAGCGCCCAATATTATAGTTCTGTATTTTTTACCATCCGTTTCTGCATCATTTGCGGCCATTCCTAAACGAGCTACTGTCTATCATACCAACATTACGACTGGCAATTCATGTGGAATGTGTTTCGTGTCGACTGAAAACAAAAAATATCCCGAGTAATTAAAATTAGTAAACTTCGGATCGTAGGTAAAGTAAAAATACTTTTCCCGGATATTTTCCCCCTACCGAGGCATATTCTCGCAATAAAAAAGAAAAATGTAACGAGAGCAAATTATCTAAATATTCGACAACTCGAGTACGCGAATATTACAGAAGATGTCATACATTCGGCTGTAAACGAACATGTCAGCTAGTAGTTCTCAGATTACCACATTTCAATTTCAGTCGAGAACCGCAATTATAGCGATAGTTCTATCTTTGTAGATACCCGCGACCAAAATGATTTTAACGCGAGCCATTCTTATGAAAAACCTTCGATCTTGTAAGTGGTTCTATCTACCGAAGTAGCGAAGTTCAGTGTTCTCGTCACTTCGTCGTTTAAGCAATGCTGAGCATTAGTGAAGTGAAGCCGGATGCGAAGTAAAACAAGACAAAATACCGAAAACAGCCCATTTCGGTCAGAACATCGATATATGATGCTGATGTACTCGGCGCTGTCTCGGAGTATAGATAAGCAGAATATAGTCTTCTGTAATTCGAGTTGAAGCATTATTTACGATCGAAACGCAAGTAACTACGTCAAATTAAACGAAATGATTCCATACTTACAAAATTTCTGTAGCGGTACACTGAATCAGAGAATCACCTTACGTTCATCTTACACGATATTTTATCGCGTAAAACATAAAACGAAAACGATGTATTAGGTTTTCATTACGACAAATTCAACTCGATGAAAATTGAATCAAATTTAAAAAATAACTCGTATAACGCGAAAAATTTTGAAAAAAGTGATATGAAAATTTGGAAAAAAAATTAAAAATTGTAAACATCGATCTTACTTCGATTCGATTCGACGATCGAATTTAAAATCAATTAAACGATTAAAGTTCGGTTACAGTTTCAGTTTTTCACGTAAAGCGCCATCTATCGGTACATGTGGTACATTTTTTCAACTTTGTCCATCTCCACGCTATCATATTTTTTTCCTGATGTACTTTTTATCATTCTGATTATCAGCTTCGTAAGTTAATAAAATGAGAATATAATTCGCGAATAAGGAATCGCGATGTATTAAATAATTAACAAATTGGTTCTTTCGTTACTTTATGCTGTACTATGTTTGCTGATACCGGTTCCAAGTAAATTCAATTCGTTCGTTCGCATAAAATATTCTTCAAATTTTACGAGACTATTTTACTTCGTCATTTGCCGCCGTATATTCCGGATTCATCGAGATGTATCCGCTCATATGCAGACGTGTTATTGCGCAAAACAGACCAGATGTACTAATAAAATGTAAGTATTTGCGAGATGATGGTTTAAAAATCAAATGTATTCCGGGGGGCTTTATTTCTGATGTAATAGTATTTAGTGATGCGTAACTTTAACAAACCGGGATCATCCTTGCGCGAATGTCATACATAGAGAAAAAATACCATCTAAATAACGGAGTGAATTGATTTAGTGTCGATACGATATCGTAATAATTACACGCGACTGTTGAATTTCAGGTACACTGCGTCATGGCCGATCGTACAGTATTGTCGGAAATCCGCAAAGAAAATCCAAATCATCTAACGCGATAACGCAAACCGTACATTCTAAACTGTTTCTGAATTCCATAATGCACACTTCGAAACGTTCTGTAACTTCATATTGTGATATATTTTCTCGAAACCACATTTCCTCATCCGATCCTTCATTTTATCCGATTTATGTTAGCAATTCCATCCAAAATGGTAGACTTATTCGTAGCAGCGCGTTGTTATTAGTTGATAAGCCTTCGTCCAAGATCGAAGAAACTGTAACCGCTCTTAAAGAAAAAGCCAAATCTCAAGAAAATGGCGAAAACAAACCGAAGGATGCTGCCGTCGTAAAAAAATCCTTGAAACAAAAAATTGTCGACGAGCTTGTACATTACTATCACGGCTTCCGACTGTTATTTATTGATATTTCAGTATCGGTAAAGTTGGTTGGTAGAATACTGGCAGGCAAACAATTGAGCAGAAGAGAACGAAATTTGGTAATTTCTTTTTAATTGTAAAAATAATTCCACCTAATGCTAATCAGTCGATACCTTGGTGACCTAGTGAAAAAGACGTTCGGCAAGTCGCCTTTTCAACTTGAGAGAATAAGTGGTTAACAGTTTTGATAAGCTTATCATTATGTTATCTCCTACTTCGTAATGCCGCGATTAGTATTACAATTCTTAATGTAAATTATTCATTCGCATTATATTTTGTTTCAGCTCGTTCGAACTACATCCGATCTCTTCAGATTGTTACCGTTTTCGGTGTTCATTATTGTTCCTTTCATGGAATTACTGTTACCTGTTTTTATCAAGCTGTTTCCTGGAATGTTACCTACTACTTTTGAGACCGCTTCTGAAAAAGTAACGAATAATTCCTCGATTCTTCGCTTCTGCCGGTTTTTTTATCATTTTCTAAAAGTTTTCTTACGCGTGATTTCAGGATAAAAAAATGAAGCAGTCGTTGAAAGTAAAGTTGGAAATGGCCAAATTTTTACAAGAAACGTTGGATAACATGTCGCTTAAAGGTTCCGGGCATTCTTCGCAAGCGGCTAAAGATTTCGTCGAGTTTTTCGAGAAAGTACGTAATTTTTTCGCGAACGAGAAATTTAATGGTCGAAATATTTTCAATGCCAGAAACCAATCCCATACTTTTGAAATTATGTCGTTTTTAAACGCGGATGAAAATCATTGACCTAAAATGGCGATTGAAATAGAATTAATACTTAGCGTCTCGGTTAATATTGATTATTAAAAATCGCAGGTGCGTTCGGAAGGTGGCCTTTGTACAAGCGAAGAAGTGATGAAATTTTCCAAATTATTTGAAGACGAAATCACGTTAGATTCGCTTCCTAGACCCCAGCTGATAGCGTTATGTCGAGTGCTTGAATTGAAGCCAATTGGCACGTCGAATTTCTTACGTTTTCAACTTCGCATGAAATTACGAAGCTTGGCCGCCGATGACGTCGTAAGTGTTGAAAATCAATAATCAATTCCGAATAAATCAACTCTTACTGGAAATTTATACGTTTGCGTACAGATGATCCAAAAAGAAGGTATAGATACGTTGACGTTGAACGAATTACAGCAAGCTTGTCGTGTGAGAGGAATGCGTGCGTATGGTTTATCGATGGACCGATTGAAATATCAGCTATCTCAATGGCTAGAATTGAGCTTACATAAGAAAGTACCGCCGTCTCTTTTATTACTGTCCAGAGCATTCATGTTACCAGAAACCATTCCTACTACAGATAAATTAAAAGCTACCATTTCCGCATTACCTGAAACTGTGGTACGTATCACATCTAAATTTCGCAACAAATCATCTTTCGAATCGATTTTAAGCCGAGTTTAATCGCAGGCTGTGAGCACAAAAGCTGCTATCGGCGAACGAGAAGGTAAAGTTGACAATAAAACCAAGATCGAAATTATCAAAGAAGAACAACGCAAGATCCAAGAAGAAAGGAAAGAAGTTCTCGAAGAAAAACGTCAAGCCGAGGTGATTTTTTGTTTCTTAAGAGTATAACATTGTAACCTAATCATATTCAACGCAGACGACGATTTTCAATCGCAGGAAAAACTGGAAGAAGATAAATTACGACGCGAAGCCGAATTATTGGTGGACAAAGCTTCCGAACTTGTGGATAAAGCTATCGATTTGGAACCGAACGTATTATTTGACAAAGCTCAACATACCATAAAATCTATCGACCACGTTAAGAAGAAATTGGAAGATCAAGTTCGTTTGTTTATCAACGTACGTAAACTCTTCGTTGAAATATTTTATACCATGTTGGTCGTTACAGGAAGTATCTTCCGATGATATTCAAACGTTGCAAGATGCTATGGAAATTTTAGCCAGCGAAAAGAAGAGTTTGTTATTAGAAAAAGAAGAACTGCAAGATCTTAAAGAAGAATTAGCCGAATACAAGGAGGTAATTTTCGCAATTATTTAGGAACATCGGGTAATTTTCACAAATATTCGTTAACGAGTGTTCGTTTACAGGATGTCGAAGATTTGCAACAAGTTATTAAAACATCGGAAGCAGCCGATACTAAAATCAAAGAATCCAAAGCAGCTAAACGTTTGTTCAAAAAAGTCAATAGTATGATTCAGAAAATGGACGAAGTTGTCACGAAATTGGAAAAGAAAGAAAGAAATATTAAAGACACGTTGAGCCAAGAAGAAAAAGCCGAAGATCACGACGAATTGTTGCGAATTGACGAACTGATAGGCGCCATTCGTAAAATACAAAAAATTCCCGACGAGTCCAATTTAGAAAAAATTGCCGCTGTGTTGGGAAAGATCGACGAAGATCGAGACGGATCAATTCGTGTTGATACCGTTTTAAAAGTAAATATCAATTTTACCCGCTTTACATTCTTTAAATACCATATTATTTAGAATAGTGAAATTTATGGCAGGGCAGCGTACGTGCGAGTGTTTTCTTTTCCGTCAAATTCCGGCGAATTTCAGATTCTTGCTGAAAATTTATAATTTCTTCAATTTTATAGGTTTTAGAAGAAATCGACGAACAAAACGTGAAATTATCATCGGTGCAAATCCAAGAATTAGTTGATTTATTGGAAAAAGAAGCGGCCATCGAAGTTGAAGAACAAGTGGAGAAAGCTTTGGAGAAACAATACTCTAACGCTGCGTCTTCGTCCTCAAACGCCGACGATAAAAAAAGTCTGAATGGAAAATTGAAAATTCCCGAAATGCCGCAAGTTGAAAAGACTGTACCGCCGAATGAAGAAGTTAAAAAACCAAAATCTAAAGTATTATAAATAAAATTATGTGATTTTCTCCCTCTTTTTTATAGGAAATAATTTTAGAGGGGGACTTTGTTATTATTTTCATTTATGGAAAATGTATCTTATTTGCCATAATGACGAAGAGTTGTTCTACCATTATTTTAATTGTTGAATTAAGTCTGTTTTTTGTATAAAATTTTCCATTGTGTTGAAAATGAGTATGTCGCAGCGTTGATTCGTATATTTCATCTCGCTGCTGATTAGAATATTCGTTGCTTTTTGTTTATATTATACCGCGATTTTTTCGCATGCTGAGTGTCATCAATTTTATAATGCGGATTCTATTTAATGTAGTCGGTGGTGTAAAAATGTAAATAGATATTTGGTACGATTCTGTAATAATGTATTAACGTGTAACCTTGAAATGTTTGACTTTGACTGGATTTGGTATTATACTTTGCGAACGATACCAACAAAAAAGCGATAACCGAAAATCAAAATCGGTTTTACTTTTTTTGTTCAAATAGTCTATAGCGAATGGAAAACAGAAATTAAGGTTGAAGTTTCAGTGGTCTGAATGGTTATTTACACGAATAAAAATCACAAGCAGGAGATATTCTTCTATTTTTATTCTTCGAAATGGAGATAAACGCGTCGAGTATTGTTTTCAACTCGAATATATTTCAATTTTATTAGTACCATACCATCCATCACAGTCCACACTTGCGCAGGAAAAAAAACAAAATTTGAGGAAATTACCATTATGACGCCGAGTTGAATTATGGTTTTATGGTGCATGAGCCATCAGGATTGAGGAACACATATAGCGATTCCCGTGGACAAAAAAATGAAACAACAGAACTACGGTAGGATGATGAAAATCAAAATGAACCGGGCAGTAGAGATTATCATAGTGCTTGAGTTTTATCATAGTTTTATCAAAAATTAAAAATTGAAATCATAATTTGTACATGCACCAATTGTAAATGAAATTATTGCAGCGTAGCATGGCTTTTTAATATAATTCTGGTAGTTTTTACCGATAAATTGTGATATTTGTGCTGTAATGAAACGTTCGTTTTATTTACCCCTAAAAACAGCCATCTTTAGTTTCAATACTTTTCGAATAAATTTCATATCAATATTTTTTTTATGGAAAAATGGATAGTTTAGGTAACGATAGTTCAGACGATGAAAAAAAAGTGATGAAATCGTCGTGGAAAAGGATGAAGAATACGCACCTCACTGTAAGTACGCATATTTCATTTACCGTGCAGTATGAAAATCTGACTATTAACGCGTATTTTTACGATCGCAGGATGGTTTTCGTGAAGGTGCACTCGCTGGAAAAGATATGCAATATCAACGAAGTTTCGATGGCGGATACGCATCGGCTTTTCAAAAATCTTTCGAAATTGGCTACAACAGTGGAGCTGAGAGGTAATAGTATTGCCACAATTTTACAGCGTCACCGAAATATCTCGATTATAATTTATTTATTTGAACCAGGATTCAATTATTCTTATTGAAAAAGGACAATATTTCAAGTACGATGCAGAAATTTCAAACTTCGTTGGATCGTTTATGTACCACTTGCAATAGTAAATAAACTCGACCAAGTTCGATGTCATCGATAATCTCGAGTGATGTTAAGTTTCGACATCCTAAAACGAACGCAAACAGATGGATATAAAAAGTGCAATTTCATGTAGCAAATTTATTTCCAAAATAAAATATATGATACAAAAGACGAAGTTATATTATACATCTAAAGAAATAAGTAAATTTATAGATATAGGCCTTCGGGAGTGCCTTCTTTCTTGCGATAGAGAACATTTTCTTTACTTTTCTTGAAATCTTCGTTTGTAACTTTCATACGGCGTTCTCTCAAAGCCATCAAACCAGCTTCTGTACAAATGGCCTGAAAAAATTACGCGTATTATTTTGACCCGTGTTCGCTTCGTTACTATTATTTTTTGAATAGGTAGATAAAATCATATACTTTGATATCCGCTCCCGACAGATCGTCTTTCGCCATAATTAACTCGTGTAAATTAACGTCTTCTGCCAATGTCATACGAGATGTGTGAATATTAAAAATGCGTTTCTTGGTTTTTTCATCGGGGAGGGGGAATTCAATTTTTCGATCTATTCTACCAGGACGTATCAATGCCGGATCCAATGTTTCTATTCTGTTCGTTGCCATTATAACCTAAGGGATGAGGCAGGCGTTTAGTTGATCGAGTTTTTGAATAAATCTATCGATATTTGTGAAAAGCTACCTTAACGTCTCCTCGAGAATCAAATCCATCTAATTGATTTAATAATTCTAACATAGTACGTTGAATTTCACGTTCTCCGCCCGAATTTGAATCGTAACGTTTAGTACCGACAGCGTCAATTTCATCGATAAAAACAATAGATGGAGCGTGCTCTTCGGCGACACGAAACAATTCTCTGACCAACTTGGGCCCGTCACCCTGCCATCGGATTCATTATGAATGAGACGAATCGTAATATGTGGTACTCACTCGACAAACAGAAGGAAAAAACTTACGAGATATTTTTGAATTAGTTCCGAACCTACTACTCTCAAAAAAGTGGCAGACGTTTGATTGGCTACAGCTTTAGCTAAAAGTGTTTTACCAGTACCGGGTGGACCGTATAAGATAACACCTTTAGGTGGTTTTATACCCATTTCTTCGTAATATTCCGGATGAGTCAAAGGTAATTCGACCGATTCTTTTATTTCTTGTATCTGGGTATCGAGTCCTAAATGAACGAAAGTGTAATAGACGACGAAAAAAACGTATTTATAGAATATAATACGCTGGCCCCTAGTCTAAAATTACCTCCTATATCGGCGTACGTTTCTTGAGGAGCTTTCTCCAATTTCATAACAGTTACCATCGGATCAGTATCGTCGGATAATACTCCAACTACGGCATGAACCTGCGTAAAAATTTAAAATTATTTACGCGTACTCGAACAAATGATTAAGTATTACGTATTAGAAATAAACATAATTTTACATACTTTGTGATTCAAGAGAACGGAACATCCGGGTTCCAGTTGATCCTTATCAACGAAGGAAAGTATACTAACATAATGTTCACTACCTACGGAGGTTGAAACGATAGCGTGGTTATCGTCGATAATTTCTTCTAAAGTACCGACAGACATGGGTGTTCCTCTTAAATCATCTACTTTCGATCTTTCTTCCTGGAAGTAAGTAAGATCGGCTTTAATAAAACCAAAACTACGTATAGAAATAAATCGATAATTGACGAAACCTACTTCGTTCTTCTCTTCCTGAGGTTTTAGTCTTTCTTGGTTTCGAATGTACTCTTCTTCCATTAATAAATAATCTTTGATTCTTTCCAATTTTAATAATTTCAACCTGCATTTGGTGTGAGGAGTAACTGAAAACGGGCCAAAGGTTTGTTACGTGTACGAAAATGCAAATAAAGTAAATATTTGTTACCTTGAGGTAATTTTAAAGCCGTATCCGGTCCTTTGGTGCGCTTCCTTTTTTTGCCAACTCTGGTTGGAATAGGAGGTTCGTATTTCTTCTTTTTATCCTTATCATCTTTCTTGTCACCTCCACTACCACTCCCAGAAGCTCCGGAGTGATTTTGGCCCTAATTAAAACAAAAGAAAGACGAATCATTAAGATGTACGATTACAAAGAAAAACACTGCATCGAATACCAGCATACAGAATTACATTCTATAATAATTAACTATACGTACCATTTTTTATTGCAAGATTCTAGGCGCGAAGGAACGGTTTAAAACGGACAGAATAAATACGAAAGATTAATTATTTAATTGAAACTTTTATTCGAAGATTCAAACTCGAAAGTTGGTAAATGGTAAATTAAAATAATTTTTTTCTGCAAAATCACTTTTCAAAAAACAAATATTTTTTTGACTTTAAATAAAAATGGAAAAACTATACCAAACAAAGTCAGTTAGCGCTCCAAGCATCAATAAAATGTACTACAAATTGATAATTTTTTATTTTTTTTACATTCCCCCTTATTTTTCCTTATTTTTTAATTTTCCCCGCATTTTGACGAATAAGTGGAACTCCAATGATGTATTCGAGCTCAACGGCTTCACTAATTGAGTGCCAAGTTATAAAGGAAAAGATGAATATAAAAATGAAAAAATGAATAGGTACGTTATACAGGACGGTCCACATACGTGTGTGGAAAGTTGCCTATAATATATACTTTGAGGCGTAAACAAGAATAGAAATGTTTTTTTGCATGAATTTATTGTTTGAAAATTGAAACTAGGAATTTGAGGCGGACTCGAATAATTTTATTAATTTGCTATAAATTTAAATGTAAGAAGTGTATCATATTATTAGAAAAAGTACTGTGAAAACGATAAATAAAATTAAGAACGTATAGATCGATCGACGATCCTTAAGCTCAACCATCTCACGAATTGCCTTTTAAATATTTTATTATAGTTTTATGAATTTAAATTTGTGATAATAATCTTGAATTTTTAATTTAGTTGATTTTCACCGAATCAAAAATCAATCAGATTTTTCGTTCAGCTAGTAAATTGTGAAGTCCATAATAGGTATTAGGTCAACTTCACCCCCCGCCCCCCACCGCCACAAGAAAAAATAGGTACCTACTTAATTTATTAGTATGCGGGGTTTGGATAAATTTAGGGGTAACTTGAAAAATGAGCGCGCAGTGGGTAGTGAATTAAACTTACCGCGTGCCGATATGTGTCTGTTTGCATTGATGAGGGTTCGCATTTTCTGAAAAACGTTTACGTAGGTAAATTTGATATGTAAAAAAAGGGGGAAGAGAAAAAAAGTTGAAATTTATTTCGTCAGCGAATACCTACCTACAGGATTATGGATTGTTTTTCGAGGGCTACATGTAACTGAGACGTCGAGCAATTTTAGTCTAGTTGAGATATACCTTAATGATAGGTTGGTGTGTCAAATATATCAAGCGTGATTTTGGGATAAATCCTATAAAAAATTCAGCGCTAGCGATTTCTGCGAATAGTAATTCCATTCAGGTAAATGTTGCAAACGTGTGTAGAGAGCGCATTTTCTCATCGTTTTTACAAAAAATAGCTCGATACTTAAATTTTTACATTCTTTTCAGTTTTATCGCATTTATGACGAGGTTTTTTGAGAAACATTTCCATTTTCGAGTTAGGTACGCTCACAACGACGTGAAAAGTACATTAGGTGTAGGTAGTAGGTAAAGTATAGGCAAATTAAAGCAGTCATCTACGATAAATAAGAGTTGCGGGTAAGCATTAGAGAAATTAAATTAGACGTAACAACGGAAAGTCTTTAAAGTTGGTGTGTCAAGTAGGTACGCGCATTTGTATTTTTTTTAAAAATCGTATTAAATAAAGAAATTTATTCGAAAATTGCGCAAATATCAACATTGTAATAAGCAATAACGAGAGTAGAAGAAGTTAAAAAATGGAGCCGAGCCGAAGCACGCGATCAGGGCCTCGAGGCAAATGGCGTAGGTCTATTCCGGATGAAACTTGAACTACGGAGTATTTTTAACGAAGAAATTCGGCATTAATTTTAATAGGAAAACTTGTTACGATAACGAAAATTAAATTTTTCAGGCAAAGCGCAAGCTAGAGGCCGCGAATCGATTCTTAATAGGTAGATTGTTGTTTGGTTTTCGTTTTTTGCCGTGGTGCGAGCCGAAAAGAATGCCGAAGTCGAAAGTGGTTTTAAAGATGTTTTCTTGTTTTAGTTTTATATAGTTACTTATATACCGCGGCCGCGGCGTATTTACTAGAAACATTTTCAAACGAGGTTAGATCTTGTACAGTCAGACTAATGGTATATGTACTATGTAACCTAAATCATAATACGTTCGTAAGTATAACCATTCGAACGTAAATCTCTCAGCATTCCCTTGGAATTTGCGGTTTGCTAAGACGTCGATATCAGCGTAACCCTTTTCATAAAATTAAATTTATAAAATCACCCCGAGGATGAAAATAGAAATATTTTCGCTACATCAAAGGAATGTTAAATTGTGGCGGTTTGTTTTGATGTTGCGAGCTTGTGACGATATACAACTTGTTCAGCTCCAATATCCGTGGGTTGGATGAAGCTGTGAGCAGCCAAGTCGTACTTTCGTACCTCTTAATAGGTATTTCTTCGCATACTTGCTACAAACAATGAAAATAGTTTGTTAAAGAATAGGTAGTAATGACGAGTTGAACATTTATCATAATACTTCGACGCCCTCGACCTCATTTCGATTTTCTGGGAGACGTAGTAAAATTCTCAGACAGCACACTTTTCATTTTTACTACCTTTCAAATTTTTAGAACCGTCAGGCGTCAGTTGTTGAATCATAGGAGGAAGGGACGATTTTTTTTCAGTCCCTGAATAATCAAGAATGACGCTCAATCTACAAGTAGTCGAAAATAGAGTAGGTACCACCAACGTAATCTTAAAACTTTTGAAATCTCTATTAATGACTTTGAGGAATTAGTGCGAGGGAAGACATTCTCCATAAATAGGTACATATAGGTAGCCGAGTGGTAAAGGTGTAGTTGGGTACCTAACTTCGGTATCCCACACGTACGTAACTTACACACCAGGTACTTATCTATGCAAATTGTTGAAAATCGGCTACCTACGTAGGTACACATCTACTACGAGGATACGAGTAGATATGGATTTTAGAAAAATAGAAAATTTGAAAAAAAAAACAATTCTTAATTTCACTTTCAGACTTTTATGATCAAAAAGTTTCCAGTTTCTACTACGGAGAAAAATTAAGCGCTTTGCCTATTTTGTTTTTGTTTTATCTTTTTGCTTAAAAATGAAGGTTAATGTCGAGCACAGATATATTACCAGCTACTACCGTTGCCTTTTTCACGCGCGATAGCTCATCTAACGAGTAAACTTTTCAATTTTTAAATTAAGGTAATGCAGTGTAAAATACACGAGCGATCGTTTTTTTTCTCCTTTTTTTTTCAAATTTTCCTTCCAATTTATTCTTCCAGGCTCGACTGAAATTTTATTTTTAAAATATGACACTTGACGTTCAAAATGTTGGTACCACCTACCACTACCGCTACCTATAAAAGTACTTATGCGAATCGAATTGTGTCGTTTGTATCGTATTTTGTTTCAATCTTTTATCTAGCTCGTTCATTTTTCATCCGCGAGTAGTTTGTGCTTATGTAATGACTTCACTCGTCGTCGTAATTAATACTACGCATTACCTACTACATAATTAAATTTTGAATCATCTAGGTGGTTCACTTATCACGTACTTTTCCTGTTTTTAAAACTCAACTATGTACTTCGAAGGCGTAAATATTTAATTTTGCAAATACCCAATTTGTAAAAGTTTTAGAAATCCAATTAATTTTGCTGTATTACTCGGTCAAATAAGAGAAAATCGGCGACGACGAGATAAAAAAAATAACAATAATAGGTAGAGAAAGACCAAATTATAAGACCGTCGAAAAGTTATTCCCTGGAGCGCGGAATTAAATAGCGGAAAAAGAAATAAAATCAACCGAACCTTATTTTGGCCACATGTGAAAGTGTAACTGACGTGTGCAGTGAAAGTTTGCCGGCAACTTAATCAGAAAATAAAATACGAGTTTTCAAAATACCCCGAGTTTTACCTAGACCAAACTATTATCTAAGCTTTTTCTTCGTCCGGTTGCTGAAAATTACGCCGTAGGCCTACGGTAAAATGTTCAGTTCTCCTGGTCGAGCTCGGAATGATATTCTTTTTACGCGGCGTTCATTTTCCTAGAACATGCCAAAATTATTTATGCAACATTTGTAGATTGGTCAGTAAATATTCCATCAAGGTACCTACCTGTAATAGGTACCTACTTGAAAAATTTCCATATTTGCGTTATTCTTTTATTTCGGTAAAATGATAGAGAATTATAGGTAGCTACTTAATTATACCTACAATTATTTAAATAGAATCCATTAAGGCAACGATTTGCAAATAAATCAGTCCGCTTATACGTAACGGTAGCTAACTTTTATAAACAAAACAAAACAAAACAAACAAACGTTAATACTACGGCACCGATGGAAGAAATTTGTTAACATAGGTAGGTATACGTCGCAAATAAACACACATAACGTTCATTTTTCAAATGAAAGAATTTCGCTTCATCTGAAAAATTCCCATCCAAGAAAAAATTAATCATCGAGTCATGAAATGAAAATGTTATTGGACTTTCTTTGTTAGGATTTCATCAGAAAGTGTAATATTTCACTTCGGGCTCACGGTGCGGTGTATCTACGCTGTCTACTTGACACAATTACATACATTCGTTCAATTTTGCCGATGTCAAACAACATGACGAAGCAGAAGCACAGTGCACAGAATGTCGCCTAGTGTATAAAGCAATTTAAACGTTATTCCTTTCAGCTGATTTTCAAAGGTGCGATTTAAATTGATTATCAGCCATTTTATTCGTCGATATATTCCAAGCTGAAAGTTACGAATCAATCTCTGCCATTTTTCACTCTCATACACGTCCATATCTGCGTCCAACGTTGGAAATTCAAGAAGTAGAGAAGTACGAGCCAAAGTTACAAGCTTACGCACACGCGTATAAATTTGTAAGTTTAGATGTTGAACGAAGAGACGTATGGCGTCTAATCAGAAAGAAAAACACTTATCATAGAAAACACGTCGTAAAGTTTTCATTTAAAATAATACCTTCATTTCGGAAATACAAATAATAATAATAAAAAAGCTTTTCATTTTAGATGGAAAAAAGGCTACCCTCGGAATAAGGAAAGCCAGATGGCAAGAAGACAAATATCTATAGACGACGCATTTTATTATTTATCGCCAATTTTCAAACATATCCACCGATGAAACAAAACAAGGACGTAATACGTTTGTATTTTATGCCCGGAGAGATGTTTGGATTGACGTGTTTCGAGTGATAGCGATGGTTATATGTAACTGCATATCCTTGTACTGTTTTTTTTTTTACCTAAAAGCAATTTTCTTCTCAGAATGAGAGCACTAAACTTTATAGCCGGCAAAGATAAAATAGGGTACTGAAGATGGCGTGATAAAGCAAAGATGCTCTCCTATTCAGTTTTTTTTTTGTATATAGATACAGATAGATCTATCTACAATTGTACTACATAAGCACCTAACTTACTCGCATAGGTATACGTATGTTATATCGATATTTCTAAACAGTGTTGCCGGAAAGATTTTCTGCGTAACTACTCATAAACGCAGATCTCGCAAACACACCCGTATTATATACATTATTTACCAAAGACTTAGGTACTTGGTCTATCGTCATTCGCGCAAGTTGATATGAAATTTTCATTTGTTCACATCTTACAATCGCTTTGAGGATCTAGTTAGGTATACTGAAGCATCTACTCGTAAAACTAATGTATTCGTGCTGTCGTCTATTGTACTTATACCACCTATCAACAGTAAATCTACATTAACTAATGAAACTTTCGATGATAAAACCAACGTGAATACCTAATCAAATTTATAAAAAATACTTTATACTTTTTTACTTCTTCACTTACCTACTCTGGCAGGTGTAAAAATATTTGAAGATGACGAATTTTTGTCGTGATCCCACCAGCAACGAGAAAAAAAGTGGGATTGTCTCATCCTGAAAAAAGTTTCAATTTTTAAATAATAGAAGTGAATTAAAGAATTTGAGAATAATACGCCTAAACTTTTAAAATAAATTGTAAAATATATTCGAGTACCTACCTGAAGTAACATAACCGAATACTTTGCTATCTCGAATTCGTCGATTTCTTCGTGATTGTGATTCATCAATCGGAAAAAATAAGAAATGCTGTAACCGTAGCCAAAAATTAATAGGCAGATATTTCTTCGATTACGTAAATGGAAAATTTAAAAATCAATTTAATCATCAAGTCGCTAGTTTACTTAATTTAGCGATGGAAAAAATTAATTCGCCCACTTTCATCGCTACTGTATCATATTCGAATACAGATTGCGCTAGTTTTTCCCAAATGTATATTCGCTTAATCGATGCAAATTATAAATTATAAAACAGTAATAGCCACGGGTGACGAGTACACTGATTTCATAATTCATATACTTTACTTATCGTTCCATTAATCGTTTACCCGCGTACGTACTTCCAATTTAAAATTAATCAACGTTAGTACAATCTTGTGTCAAGTCAGCGCTCAAAGTTCCATTTTATAGGTACGTAACTTATACATACGGTATGTAAGTATGTCGCATATATCGATTAGTATATCATTTGAAAAGAAAGTCTTACATCCGTACTCCATAGGGATGTAAACAAGGATCGAAGTCGGTTAGTGTAAGTGGTTAATGGTTGCGCGTAGCTACCTACCAATTATAAAACATTCGCCGTCCCGCATCAAATACAAATATCGACAGCCGATGATAAAAGATCGTTAATTTTTTTCGTCGATTCTAGCGATATTTTGAAGTTTGCTGAAAAACAATTTGGAACGCTGATAAATCAAACCCTGCGGTAACTATTTGGCAATCGACGTGATAAGTAGATATGTGAAAAATTACGAGTGCAAATTGTTAGAATTAGTCAAACTATCGCCGACGTGTATCTTCATTTAAACCTCCATTATCGGCGAATTATCTTCAGCTGCGAAACTACGTTAGCGAAGAGACTGTTCCATTAAAATTTGCTCGATTGGAATCTAGCTGCTTCGAAAAAATGATATAAATTAAATATTCGTACCGCATTTGCGTTGCCGAAACAGGCTTATTTTATAATACACACTCGATGGATTCCAGCAACTAGGTTAAAATCATTTCCGTGTAATACTCTTTTAGCGTCGAAATTTACGCAGCTGTCGCGAAATACGCAAAATTCCGATGTCAACTGGTAGATTTAGTTAGGTACACGATGCAAATACATACGGGTATTTTCTCAAAATTCTTTATACGTACCTATTTTCGATCGAAACTTTTTGGAGTAACAAATTTTGATCGTTACGAAATGCTCCTACTCATTACCGAATTTCATCTGAAAAGAGATCTCTGGAATATGTTTCGTAACGTCTATTTCACACTGGCTACGGTATACCGAAGAATATCAATAGTGTTCTGTGTAAGTGTAGATAGGCTTTCGTCAACAATCCTATCGTGAACATCGGATTAAATTGAATTCTCCGTTTCGCTCATTATACCTGAAGAAAAACCAACAGATAAGAAATGATTAATGGTATACACCGTAGAGAAATTATATTCATTTGTACTTACTCGTACTTACGAACTTTCTTTCGAGAATGTTTATTGAAAATGAAAACAATAAAACTATGTGGTAAACTGAAAATCGAAAAAGTTTTATTACTGCTTAGGTTATAAGAAGGTAAAGGTACGTGTTCGAGACAACTTGGAAAATGAAATTCCCTTCCGTTAACATCGAGAGAACAATAAATAGGTTCCAAATGAAACGATGTAATACTGCTGGAGTAAATTGTAACATTTTATAACGTAGGTACCTAATCAATTACTTACTTATTCTTTGCAGTTATTTCTCGTTTGACTCGATATTTTTACCGCATAAAGGCAAACGCTAAGTCAATTTTTAAGTATTATTGGTAGGAATAGGACCATAGGACTAAAGATTACCTAACCACGTTTAGCGTTTACGGTTTATAAGACATTGAAATATCATTTTAAAAAGTTCCATTTACATTACTCGACGCGTATGAAATTTTTTTTCAGATAACGCTATTAAAAACAAACATTTACCGCATATTATAATGTTGACCGTAGGAGCTATGCGAAATCAAACTGAAACATTGTAATTTGAAGTAGATTATTAATTAATTTCCATTAAATAATTAATTGATTAATTGATTAATTATTCGCTATTTCCTTATCATTTCATTTAATTATCAAAAAGGGATTAAATTATTAAAATATGAAAAAAATAAATTACTAGTAAATTACCGTAAAATTTTTATCATCGAATGTCGAAAAAATCCAAACATCGTTACAAATTTTAAATTTCATTTTTTCACGTATTTTGAGTAAATCATCGAACTAAATTGCGAATTTCGATAATAATGCGTAAAATATAAAGTATATTTCGCTTTTATTCTTTTCAAAATTGTCATTAACTCATTTTGCAAAAAATTTCATTTTTTCAGTTTTATCGTTGCGACTAAGTTGCGACACTGATCAACGTAACGTCATCAATCATTTTGATCACAATTCACAAATTCGCAACATTTTTATTTGTGATTTAGTTCTCATGTGCGTCAGTAAGATGGCCGTCTCGTGTTCGTGTGTTTCTCTTCGTGTTTAAATTTTATTTTTCGTAGCTTCCGCGTCTTTTTTCCATTAATTATGCTATTTAGACGATAATTTTGCACAATTGCGTATCGAATCGTATTTGTTTAACGCGTGTACCGCTCTCGCGTTCTGATTCTTTGTATTTCAAAGAATCGGAGATCGCCTTCGTGAAAAAGTGAAGTGTAGTGAAGTGTATTAGAGTTATAGTTTTTATTTAAATCTTTTAATTATTCGCGTATGCGAATCCGCGAGTATATATTACATTTCTTTTTTTCTTCGTTAATTAAATAATTCATTTCCGAATTGCAACGCATACCTGCTGCCTCTGCCGCGATGCTCCTGCAGTGCTGTTGTCGATATCGCAGCAGTCGCCTATGTTCGTTTTATTTTATTTCGTGTTTTTTCTACCGATCATACGATAATGGCGAAAATATTAGAAATGTAAGTACGTACGTAGTATTCATTTTATTCGAATTTCGAAAATAAATAATTACAATACCGGGAATGAGTGCGACGCTTATATTTCGTTTTTAATCGAAAGTGTTTTGTTTTTTACCGCGTACCTACGACTGTTAGTATTGCCTGCGAAGGTGTTAACCGACGTCGATTTTCATTCTCGATTTGTAAAGCGGTGTTGAAAAGAAACGACAGCGGCAGGGTCGTGTTATTTTTTTTTCGAGGAAGGAAAAAATTGTCATATTAAACGAGTCGTTTTGTTATTGGTACATTGGGAGGCGAAATGAGAAAATTGGGCAAAAAGCCTATTGATTATCCTCGCTAGTGTTATAAAGCTGAGATGCGAACAGGTGTCCTACGGATTGGCTTTGCGCTTGTCGTGCTACATAGCTCAGCCTCTTGAAAATCGCGGGGTTGCTGAATGGGCTCGAATTTTTCGCACGCGCAACACTTTGTTGCCAAGTTTTTCATCGCGCGGTTTGCCAGAGTATCACTCGAAGGATCTCCTCTCGCGATTGGAAGTTTGTGAAACCTGTTAACATTAGGTGAGTTGAAATTTTTATAATTTATCGATCATACGCGGTTTTCCTCGTTTGTTTATTTTATAAAACCCCGAATGAATATTTATTTAATAATCGAAATTGCTACGTACGAGTACGTATGTTTTATAACGAATTATTACGAATTGAATTTGCATGTTTCGATTTAAATACGTGCGATATTCGATTACGGGTGTACATCATTCGGTGGCGATAATGACGACCTATTAACCGTAAACATTCGTTTTCAGTTCTCACCGGCTGTATTACGATTGAAGTTAGAAGACGTAATTTTATCGAAATTATCAAAATTCTAATCGTTTGTTTTTGAATACGTGTTGCGCGTAAACACATCTCGGCCCTATTCTTTTTTTTCATTCTCCAAAATTGAAAATTGTTTTCTCCGATTACGTAGAGATGTAAGGTATTTTAATTTTCCATCAGCTCGCGCACTCGTTTGCCGAGTACAGATTACAAAGAGATGAGGTAATATTCTTGCGACTGTTTCGAGGAACGTTTCTGCTCGAAATTTTGGCTAGGCAGGGATTTAAAAGTAGATATACAGAAATCGGTTGTATTGTTTGTCGATACAGAAAAAACCCCACGCTTTGCGGCTTTTTAAAATGAGAAAAATAATTTCCGCCTTTGTAACCTTTGAAACGGTTTTCTTAAAGGATTTCTATTTTCGGCAACGACGTCGTTTTCCTTCGTCGCGTTGTTCAAATTCTACTCGTCTTGTTCGCACTCGTCAACTAGTGCTAATTTTGTTCCCCGAGTCCGCATCGATGTGGTCTTTCTTTTGCCCGTTTGGCCGTTACTCGTTCTCGTATAATTCGTATTTATAGTATGCCCTTAATGCGTTGTTTGCAATTTGGGCTTTATTGACGAAAATTTTTGAATTTTGGTATTTTTGTGAGATTTGATACGAACCATTTACGGAATCGCAGCGATTCGAAGTCGATGTCGTACGGTTTAATTATATCGCGGTTATTGAACTTCAATTTGCGATTCAATTTTTTTCAATGGTGGCTTCTCGAGTAAACGTAACAATCGAAGGAGGCTGAAACGCTCTCATTCGAATACGTATAAAATGATTGTCGAGTCGACTTTTCAATAGTAGGTATACTATACGAAATGTACGCAGGGTGCTCGGTGAATGGTAGTACACGCTGGATAATTGGATATAACCCGGTACCGCTAAAGAAGCACCTTATAGACGAACATGTCGCCTATCTTCTTAATTTAAGGGGCAAATCCTTTTTCAAAAAAAATTCGGATTGAAACTAATTTTTTGTCGCAGGAGTGAGAAGTCGCTGAAAAACTGAACAAATTTTCCAACGCCGATCTTTTGCCTAGCATCGAAATTGAAGGGGTCAAACTACATTTGAAGTAGAAAAACTTGAGAAAAGCTTGAATTTACTTGAAATGTTATTTAGTCCCTTCAATTTCAAAGTTAGGCAAAACATCGTGGTAAGAATACTTCATTCGGTTTTCGAAGCACTCGATGATCGTTACCACTATCGAATTATTTTTTTAATCGTTTTACAATATTTTTAGTGATTTATTTGAAAATTTCAACATTTTCGACAACTTTCACGTTTTTTTAATATTTTTTTTTCATATTTCAAACGTGGTTTTCGTATTTTTTATAATTTTTTAATCATTCTTACGAAATTTTCGATGTTTTCATCATCTTTAAACTGTTTTTTTACAATGTTTTGACATGGATATGTCTAATGGCTGGGGTCAATCCTAAAAAAGTGTCCATTTTTT
>FIZU01059929.1:0-12860 GCA_900064475.1 Pseudococcus longispinus
TTCAGAAAATATCGTTTCAATCATTTCCAAAATTTTTCATTTTTTTGGAAAAAAAACTGGAAAAAGTAACTTTAGTGACCATTTTGAGAGAAAAGTGACAAAAAGTGACCAACGAGTGAAATAGTGACAAAGTTACTTTAAAAGTAACCGGATATCATGCCTGTGGTTGTCATGATATTAGGGCTCAAAAGTTTCTTTGGATTTTTTTTAAATGGAGAAATTTTTTTTCGAAATTTTAGATTATTTTCATGTTATCTTCGATCAAAATAAAGTTCACCAATTACATATCAAAAAACAGGCTTCACTCTATTAAAAACGATGCAAATCCCTAATTCGACATTTTTGACCAAACTTTCGAAAAATCGCCATGTCTCAAACTAATAGGTCAAAAGTGGAACCTTTCTAGAAAAACATACACAAATTTAAAAATTTTCTTAAACTTGAAAATTTTTTCAAAAATTGATTCGTTTTTAAAAAATTGATTCAGTTTTCAAGAATTGACCAATTTTTCCAAAATTTATAATTTCTTAAAAAATTGACAAAAGTTTTTCAAAATTAGCAAATTTTCTCAAAATTGACTAATTTTTGAAAGATTGTCCAATTTTTCAAACTTTGACAAGGTTATTTTTCAAAAAAATAAAAACTGACAATTTTTCTAAAATATCACCCCGATTTTGACTATTTTTTTTTCAAAAATGTTTTTTGAACCGGTAGATATGTCATAACTTACGAAGCATTAAAATCAAAAAAATTTCAAATTTTGTAAAAAATTTCTATGGAAATTAAAATATTTTGTTCGGAAGTACGTATTTTAGGGCTAAGTAAGGTACGGGTTTTTTTTGGAAATCCACGACTTTTGCATAACTTTTTTCATGTCGTTTTTATTTTTTCGTTCATAGTAACATCCTCATTGTCATTATACAGGGCATCTAACAAAATTTAGCACTTTTTCGCCGAATTTTGTAACATCTTCAGGAGAATGCTTCTCAAATTTACGAGTCCCCCCCCCTCGCCTCAGAAATCTACATATCGACTGCTTAGATCAAACACGTCGTAGTAATCCACAAAATTTCAAAAAAAAATTTTAAATCACCAAAAAAAATTGTTTGAAATTTTGTGGATTACGACGTGTTTTCGATCTAAGCAGTCGATATATTAAAAATGCTGAAAAAACCTTGAGATAGTTCGTCAGCCTACTGATTTTGACCATTTTTTTTAAATGTTTCTTTTGATGAGTAGATGTGTCATCAAGCATTAAGGTCCAACAAATTCCAAATTTGGGACAGAGAAAATCACAATTTTGTCATTTTTAAAACACTTTTTGACATTTTTCCAACTGATTTGTCATTTTTAAAATATTTTTTGATATTTCTTTTCAAATTTGGGACCAAAAAAAACAAATTTCGACATTTTATAAACATTTTTCGACTTGTACGAGTGAATGTATTATCAAACATCGAGGTCCATAAATTTTCAAATTTGAGAGAAAAAATCAAAATAAATGGAATGAATTGAATTTATCTATGGCCTAATCGAACAGTCATTCGCGGAGGAGGGGTGGTAAGGAAGAATGTAATTTTACGAGAAATTATAAAAAATAACCATTATTATTAGTTTTTTAAAAATAAAATGTAATTGTTTGCATAAAAGGGCATTCATTTTTCAAAATGGTTAATTGAAAAAAATGAATTTTTGATGAGTTTTTACATAAAAAGAAGGACTTTTAAGCTAAATTCAGCACCACTTTTTAAAATGGAAGACCTTTTCAACACTTACACAACCTGTCATTAACAGGGGAAATTTTTTTTTAAGAACACATTTTAAAAAAACACTTGAAAAAAAATCAAATTAATTATAAACTAATCTAAATTTTGCCCAAAACAAGTAAAAAATCTGTAATTTTAACAGTAATATTCATAACTTTTCTATGTACTCGTAATTTTTCTGCATAATTCATAACTTTTCCATGACTTCCGTGACCTGTTAGATATCCTGTTTCAAAATTACACTGTTTTTTTGACATTTTCAAAATATTTTTTTGAAGATAAAACTTTTTGACAATCCACCAGCGTCCCCCTGCACTGGACAGATTTTGACAATTTTTTTTTTTCAAACTACTTCTTTTGTAGTTTAGATGTCATCAAGCATCGAGGTCCAAACATTTTCAAATTTGTGATGGGTGGGGTCGCGGAGAGGTCCGAGGATGAAGACCCCTACATCTATGGAATTTTCAAAACGACAAGAAAATACATAATGCATATTCATTGGATTTATAAAATTCGATGAAAAGTGAAATTTCTGACCAAATTATTCCAATTATTTTTTCACTAAAAATATAATTTTTTGAATTTTTCCAAACCAATTGATTGGATATATTTTTATTTCAGACATTTTAAGGACTTTTTGTCATAGTTATATTGACTTTTATTTGATTTTTTTTTTGCATACTTATTTTGAATATTTTTGCCCAAATTTTTTTAGCTGCTTAATTTTTTAGAAAAAATTACAATTGAAAAATGACAAACAAAAAACTGATTTTCGACCATTTTTGTGTTACGATGTTATTCTGGTGAAAAAATTCTTTCTGGGGACATTCATATAAATAAAACATATTTTGAATATTTCAGCTTATGAAATGCATATTTTTGCATATTTTGATCGCCATAAATGCATATTACCGTACATGGTCATACTCGTATTTTAGAATTTTTAGGGCATAAAAATCAAAATCCTTGTTCCAATTATAAAACATGAATCCGATATCGTATCTTAAATCGGTCGATGAGTCAAATTTTTTGAAATTTTCGAATTTTGGTCAATTTTCATAAGATTTTGATCTAATTTTAATCAATTTTCATTAAATTTTGATCTAATTTTAATCGAAGCAGTTTTGATACTAGTGCACTGAATTGAGCCTACGAAACAGGAATATCTGATAAGTGAATCGAAAGATGAACTTTGGAACTCTGGTAATCTTCATCAGTTCTCTAATACGAGTTCATTTTGGTATCTCAAGTAGCCCTTGAAAGTCCATTTCTAACTCATTTATACATTTTATCCTCAATAGGCGTTCAATTAGGCGATAAAATGTAAAGGTACTTGCGGTGTTTAGTGGTCAGCGAACAAGACGTGTGAGATATGGCGATGATTAATTTCGATAAGTCGTGTAGGTCTATGTATACACGAGAGATTACGCTTGATAACACAATAGATAATGAGAATTTGTTGGTCAAATCATCGAATGATTTTACGATAAGATATGCCTACACGTTTTGAAACAGTTGGCAAAATCCTACGGACGACTCGTCGGTATATTTGAAACGGAGCAAAGTATGCAAAACGTCATTGATCGTACACATTTCGTTTTATGTACACGTACGTACGAGTAGGTACTCGTAATCTCGCATACATTATTGTATATGTACTGGAAAATGGAAAAAATACTCGGTAAACGTGTGAAATACACGATATCATGTGTAAGTACACATAATGATAAAATTCTGGCGTAATAAAAGAAGACGTTATCTTTATCTTTACGTATGAATATGAAAACGCGCGCGCGAGCGTAATAATCTTATTTTTTTGCTTTTTTCTACCAACTGCGGAGATGGTCGGTTCGATGTGAAATGTGGAAAATTACATACGCCGAACAACGGTGGTACATATGCGATTTACGCGAGCACGTTTCGAGCCCGATAAAAGAATTCGCATCGCCGCGAAGATATTCGTACGATGTGTTTGATATTTGATTTTAGAAGCGGTAATGCTCGCTCTTCGGCAGTCGCTTTATTTAATGGCCGATTAATAAAGATAAAGGGAAAAGCGTCGCCACAACGAGAGAGGAAAACATAGTGAAAGTAAAAGCGTTCGATTGGCGTGTCAAAATTACACGGCTTGATACGCGCATCGTACAAGAAGTGAGAAACGAAGAGAGAGAAAAATGCGCGGAAATGCTTCGGTGTATAAGAAATTTACCATTAAAAACGACGAGAAGACGAGTGTAATTGGTTTTTTTTTCCGGTCGATATCGTAATTGATGCGACGCCGATTATAGATGATGCTTTAGCGTGTTTCGCTCTTGTCACCGTTTGCGGTTTTTACTTTCTACCTGAGGCGAGGTGCGGTACGAGAAGTAGCCTATACAATACCGAATTATATAAGGATATAGGAAAGCTCTCGGGTATGTGGTAGACCTTGCAGGTATCGAAGAATTTCGCGTCTTTGTATTGACCTTAAAAAGGTATCTAAGTAATCTGGATCAATTAGATTCGAAAATGAGAATTTCTTTTGACGATGTGTGAGTATGCGATTGTGATGAAGAAGATGGCCTTTTATGGCAGTTGTTACAAGTCTGAAAATTTATAAGTTGATAACAGATTGTAAAATTTATGAAGCAAAAAAAAATTTTGAGGAAGGGGCCATCAAAAATTATCCTTAGGAAGGAGTTTCAGGGGTGGAAACACCCCTATTTCAGCAAATAAATTGGGGGTAGGGGTATGTTTGGTATCATTTCCATATAATTCGACCTTCCTAAACTTGAATCCGTCATTACTTTCTCGATTGGAAGCAAAGAAGTGGCACAATCGTGAAATTTGTGTCGCAGAAAATGGTCATTTTTCGTAAAAATTTATACGTCTATGCAAAAATTCCTATCTTCTCAGAAGAATGGCTTCTCACCACTGCAGAATAGGAAAAAAATTGTAGGACAAAAAACGATGGATTTTTAATACTCTACAACTTTTGTTTCAAGTTTTTTGTCGTATCGTGATTCGTGATTTTTTCCTGCAACGTAATTTTTTTGGGGACACCCGGGTGAAAAAATTTGCTAAATTGGCGATACGAAAAAAAGTTTCGAACAAAAGTTGTAGAACGTTGAAAATCAGACATTTCTTATTCTATAATTTTTTTCCTGCCTTGAAGTGAGGAAGCGCTATTTTTCTGAAAATGAAAAAATCGGTCAATAATTGTGAAAATTCCATACTTGCCACCTGGAAACTAATTTCGAATTTGAGTTCAGGTCTTCAGGAGGTTCCAATTAGGCGAAAAAAAGGTCTTATACCCCAATCGGTCGACGGTATAAGGATTAAGAAATGAAAACCCTCAATTTAATGTCAGTTTAAGCAAAAATTGGGCATTTCACAACGACCAAATTCGACAATTTCGATTATTCCCTACTTCTTAATTGAAAATTAACTTCGAATTCAGGTTCAGGAGATTCGAATCATAATGAAGGCATGTTTCTTGTGCCAAATGGTCACCGCAATAAGGCTCAAAAAATGAAAAATTCTGATTTTGCTTCGGTTTTTACAATGTTTTTTTCATACCAACTGCTTAGACAATTTATAAATTTTGAGCTTTCCAAAATTAATCTAAAAATACTTAGTCATTTGAACAGTTCAGAAATACTGGAATTTATTTCGTCTGGAGACTGACGGCCAGAAAATATGTCAAATGAAGAACCAAGCTTTCGAGGTTATATACGGATAATATCTAATCAGTTTTCAGATTTTTTTATCTTTCATTCGCTTCTTGATCACAATTGATCAATAAATGATCAAGATTCGAAAATTTATTATCCCAAAAAATAAAATTTGATTAGGTAATTCTAACTGCTTGAAAGACGCTTTGACTGAATTTTCAGGTTTTAATGGATTAATGAATGATCGCGTGTAGCTCTTATCAGAACTATTATTTACCTTTAATCACTCGAACGAAAATGAGTCACGATTTGTTCGTAAATTACATCAGTCATACCGTGTATGAAGATCACTCATAAAGATATACAGTACGAGTTTAATCATCACTATGTTTCTTAACCAGCTTCATTTTAAATTTAAAGTAAAGATTACTTCGAAAATTATCAATTTTCTTTGAATTTTTCTCAATACGTAGAATGATGATTTTTCATAATTTTGATATTTTTTTTTGTTGAACGGAAATTTGGATCTCGTAATAAAAGTATCAATTAGATGAAGTTTCTTTTTTTTTGCAATTAGTTATCTGATGTTTTTCAAGAAAGGGAGGGAGGGAGGGAGGGAGGGGTGGAGGGGGTTGTAGGTCATGTGAATGCTGGGATACGTCGATGGACCGACGAATAAAACCACTTGAAAAAAACTGTTCCATGTCTTAAAAATTGTTGAATGGAGTGAAAATTATTTGAAACTGTGAAATGAAAATACTCAAAATAAGGTGAAAATAGATAAAAATGCTCATAAATCGATTTCAGTTTTGATTTTTGAAAATAAAATGAAATTTTTTCATAATTTTACAAAATTTTTATGAAAACCAACTCCGTACCTACAATTGCATGAAACTATTTTTAGAAGTGAAAAGGAGAAAATGAGATATAAAATTTGAAATTCATCCCTCGCCTTTTCGCGAACTGTTTCGAAAGACGCCTGTTAGCGATGAAAAAAAAATTTACTCAGAATTCATTTTGGAAATGGAGGATCAATATTTCAGTTTCATACCGTTTCGAATTCGGTTTTTGGGTTTTGTGTCCGTTCCCTCTTTGATTTCAGTTTTCGATTTCAGTAAATTAGGTTTTTAGATGATGAGATTTCGATTTTCCGGATTTTTTGGGGTTGCTTTTGATTTTGGTTTACAATTAATGAGATTTCGGTTTCAATTTTAAGGATTTTCAATAAGGTTTTTGGTTTCGGGGTTTTTAGTTTTTGATTAGTGATATTTTTTCGAGTTTCTGGAATTTCAGTTCTGGATTGTTTTTGGTTTTTGGCTTCGATTTTACGGTCCCTAATTAGGTAATTACTTTTCGATTTCAGTTTCTGGAATTTTGTGTATGATTTTTATTTCAGTTTTAAATTTTGGTATTAGAAATTTATGAATCTTGAGTAAAGCTAGGAATTTCATGCAATGAATTATTTGTTTGTGCTTCAGAAACAGTGCAAAAGCGCATATTTTAAGGATCTATAGTACGATTCATAGAAATTTCTGATGAATGAGCCCTATATCATTTTGCATATTTCACTCTAAAATGCACATTTTGCACATTTTAGATGAAAAAATTACATATTTCAGCCTATTTGGAAAAGTTTTCGTATTTTCCGGTAGGCATATTTTAGAGATTTTGTCAAAACAGCTCATTTCTAAGCGACTTTAATGTGAAACTGTAAAATAGGGTTGGCAAATGCTCTAGCATTTTTTTCCGCGAGAAAATTCCAAGAAAATTCTCATGTATTGAGAATATTCTCGAGGATTTAAGCACATTCTTTATTTTGCTTAAAATTTGGTGAAAATATCATTGAAGTGGTCAAAAAATCCACGAATTAAATTCAAAAAGTTGTGAAAATTTTTAAAATTTATTTTACCTAACAATCATTCAAAATACGATGAAAATGGCCAAAAAAAACCATGAAAATCGTCAAATATGTTGCTAAAAATTGAAATTACGAAATCAAAATGCCAATAAAAATCAGCAAAAGTTCGTAAAAACAAAACGGCCCAAAATTCATTACAATCGTCGAAAATCTCGTAAAAAATTAAAAAGAGCCACAAAATCGTGAAAACTTTCAAAAATATCGTGAAAATCACTTAAAAGCAAAAAAAAAATAAAAAAGGAAAATATTCCCGACATTTTTTTCCAAAGAATATTCTCGAAAATACTCGTGCTCATTGAGCAAATTCTCGATGAGAATATTCTCTGTGCCATCCCAGCTGTAAAAAAGCCACAAAAAAATACGAGTAATTCTAATTCGATTGAATAAAAACTGTTTCTTGATCACTGGTAGTCAATTTTATTACAATTTTTTATCATTTATGCTTTTCAGCTAAAAAAAATCCTTTTCAGGGGTATTCCCATTGATAATGAATATTTTACATATTTGAACTAAAAAGTGCATATTTGAGCATATTTTGAGTAGGTACGGACAATACATAAAATAATAGCAAATTTCAAAATTGTAATAGCATAAAATTCCTAGCCTTAATTATGAGATTTCGATTTTCATTTCAGATTTGATTTCGGGTTTCTCGATTTTTGATTACGGATTTTCGTTTCAGTTATAACTTATGAATTTTAGGTTCAATTTTCAAGGTTCGATTTTTTACTTAGTGAGATTTTGAGATTTTTCGTTATGGTTTCTGATTTCCGTTAATTAAGGGCATTTCGGTTTTTCGGGTTTTTAGAATTTCAATTATGGATTTTGGTTTCGGATTTCTGTTTCAATTTTTGCTCAATGAAATTTCGGTTTATGGTTTGTATGTTCGGTCAGTTTTCAATCTTTATTTCGTTCTTTTGAGTTTTTAACACTGGTTTTAGGCTTTCGGGGTTTTCTGTATTTTCTTTTTTACCCGTTTTTCGGTTGATAAATTCTATTTATTGGTCACATAGAAAAAATAGTTCGTTCGAAGAGAAAAAAATGCTCAGAAGTCGATGAAAAATACCAAAGATGAGTAATTGAGCTATGATAATGAAAATTCAACAATTTTTTTCACATTTAAATAACTTTTATACTCGTGTCGTGAGCAATAATTTTACGATACTTCACTCAAATTAAATTTTGGATGGGGTTTCACCTCAAATTTAACAATTTTTCAAACCATTGCAATTTTTACAACATTTCGTCAGTAATTTAAAACAATTTTAGAATTGTTCAAAGATATCTCGAAGATATCTCTGAAGCCCTGTAATCGTTTCTTTTAAAATTTGAATGGGTTGGGCATCTTCAGATAATTTTCAGCCATTCGATAAAATACCATAAATTCCATAAACAAACAAACACTCGAAAAACAACAAAATTAAGTAACCATTCGACTACGTTAAGATCGAATCGACTCTCCCATCAAATAACCCATTCTTCGCACGAATTTTTCGCAAACCGCGATGAAAAATTTATCACAACACACCTCAAATTATACCTACGTTCTTCGCAGTTCTTACAACGAGAAAAAAAATTGTTATACGTCGTGAAACTCATACCATACGTCTTAACGAATGAGTAACCAGCGGTCCATATGAGATAGACGCACGAAATCACACACAAACACAGCAGCCGGACCGGCGAGAAATTAAATCAACGACCCATGCCCATGATGTCATGAAGAACGAAGACGAGTTATACACTCATCGATATGGCTAGCGGCAATGCAAAACGTCTCACCCTTCTCATCGATACACAGTTTTATCGTCCGAGTACAAAACATACACTAGAATACTAACTTGTGCGAGTATATTGTGTCGCATACTACATAAGAAGAGAAAAAAGATACACAACTCGAAAATATCCGTCAATTACAAATGCGACCTTGAATTCTCACTGATAAAGATACATGTTGACGAGATTTCATTGCGTAAGTCCTACACAGTCGACAGAATTTAGCTTCTTTTTTCCATCTTATAACCAGTTAACCGCGTTGTTGAAGCTTTAAAAATCTACCGTCTCGCGTGAGGTATTAATTTTTCAACACCTATAATACCAACGTCTCGTGAAGATACGTTTCAATTGCGTACACATAACAGATTTCATGTTCTTTTATACCGAAGATTACTTACGTGTACTAAATATAAAACGGGCCAAGATTTAAATGAATCGATGCCGAAAGGTCGTTTCGTTGTAATTAACATTTCATTCTATGCCTTGATGACATTTATTACCCGATGGGAATCCATTTTTTTTACCTCTGGGGCAATTTTTTTTAATGGCAAAATTTGATCTTTACTGGTAAATGTTAGTTACGTAGAAAATATCGTCGAGCAACATTTACCATCATTTTTTGTGTCCTTGTCAATACACCTTTTGACCCCGAACTCTGCTGATTTTGTTTTGATTTTTCAACTTTCAAAATATTGAATCGATTTTGATAAATGTTTTCAAAAATGAAGTTTGCTTTTCTCCATCGCGTCAGGTTTCTCTCAAAAACAATTTTTTTTTGAAATTTTGCCTATATTTCATCATTTTGAACTCAAAAAATCGATTATTTGGGCGAGCTAAGGGTCCTACGAAAAAAATGAATGGATACAAAATTGTAGAGCATACAATTTTCTTCCTCTAACGGGCAAGTAGTTTTTTCCTATGGGACTTGGTTTTTTTCGAGATACTTTTTACTGAAAGTTGAAAAATTAAATTTTGATTTTTCATCGTAGATATCTTGAAAACTAAGCCCCCTAGGAAAAAACTACCAGCTTATTAGAGGAAGGAAATTTTATGCTCTACAATTTTGTTTCTATTCATTTTTTTCGTAGGACCCTTAGTTTGCCCAAAAAATCGATTTTTCAAATCAAAAATTAACATAGAAAAATACTGAAATTTATATTTCGAAAAAAATTGAGTTTTAAAATTGATTTTTTGGGTGAATTAAGGGTCCTACGAAAAAAAATGAATAGAAACAAAATTGTAGAGCATAAAATTTTCTTCCTCTTACCGGCTGGTAGTTTTTTTCTAGGGGGCTTACTTTTTGAGTTATCTCCGATGAAAAATCAAAATTGAATTTTTCAATTTTCGGTAAAAATATCTTCCAAAAAATTGATTTTTCAACTCAAAAATTAGCATTGAAAAATACTGAATTTTATTTTTCGAAAATAATTGAGTTTTGCAAATTGGGTTTTGCGAAGTAGCGATAGGTGATGAAGAAAAACTAGTGTCATTTTCGAAATCAGAGTAAAAAAATTGACCTGAATCACTTTTTGATAAAAAAAAAACAACTTTGGCATAGAATATTTAAAACGCACAGACTTGCTCATGTTAATTTTAGACTTGAAAAAATCCATTTTTTGGGCGAACTGGAGGTCCAATGAAAAAAGTGAATAGAAACAAAATCGCAGGGCGTGAAATTTCCTTTCTCTAGTGAGCTATTACTTTTTTCATTGGGGGGGGGGGGAGGGTGTCTTAATTTATAAGATATTTTTACCGAAAGTTGAAAAATTCAATTTTGATTTTTCATCGTAGATATCTCGAAAACTAAGCCCTCTAGGAAAAATCTACTTCCTCATAAGGGGAAGGAAATTTTATGATCTACAATTTTGTTTCTATTCATTTTTTTCGTAGAACCCTTAGTTCACCCAAAAAATCAATTTTTCGAGTTCAAAATGGTGAGAAAAAAGCAAAGAGCATATAGTCGGGTAAGAACGGTGAATCGGCCCTTGGCTCGGATTTTTGAACTTGATAGTGGAAGTTAGTCCTTATGGTCTAAAAACTCGATGGCAAAAAATTTTGGACCCTTACCTCATCCCGAACTTCTCATATCGCTCGAAATGTCGATTTCCCTTATAAATTTCTGTATTCTGAAATCCCCAACCGAATTTTTTCAAACTCGGTTATTTTTGGAAATTTTTTCAATTTTTTTCGAATCTTCTTTCGTAGTGAAATCGGAGTTTTAGGGCTTCAAAGTGTAATATCTACACGTTGTTTCAGACCTGCCAAAAAAATCTTGATAAATATTATGTAGTATACCTATATGTACAACATTTTTTTTTTCAGAATTTTTTAATATGGTAGAAGACCTTCAAAAATGCAAAAAATCAATTTTTTCCACCATTTTTCACCCTTAAAGCGGTCATTTTTGGGTAAAAATTTTTTTTCTCGCAATTCATCACCAATGACATCTTAACTCACCACCAACCTAAATTTGGACCAAATTTGTTCATTTTAAAAATTTTTTTCAATTTAATTTTAAAATAGGTACTTAAATGACGTCATTTTGGGAACCCACGACCCCCTCCCAGGTCACCTGAGGGCCTAAAATTCATGTCTGACCATGTTTCAACTCACTATTTGTCGTATACTGCAATTTCAGCAAAATCGAGGGGTTTTAATATTTTTGCCAATTCTTACGAATTAAATGTTTTTTACTACAAAAAATTGTGTATTAAGACAAAATGAAAAAAATGAAAATTTTTTGAATTTGCTGAAATTGCAATTTATGACAAATATCAAGTTGAAACATGTCCAGACATGAATTTCAGACCACTACTTCATTTCAGAGATGGTTTCGTTGTGGGTTCCCAAAATAGAGTGATTTGGGCATTTTAAACGAAAATTGGAAAATAAGAAAGAAATGAACGAATTTTGTCCAATGAATTTTAGGCCCTCAGGTCACCGGGAGGGGGGGGTGTCCCAAAATGACGTCATTCAAGTATTTTAAAATTAATTTGAAAAATTTGAAAAAATGAAAAAAATTTGTCCAAATTTAGATTAAAAAATTTTTCACCTGAAAAAAGGGTGAAAATGGTGGAAAAATCGTTTTTTACATTTTTGAAGGCCTTCCGCCATATTAAAAAATTCTGAAAAAATATATGTTGCACATATAGGTATACTATATAATATATATCAAGATTTTTTTGGCAGGTCTGCAACAACATGTAGATATTACATTTTAAAGTCTTAAAACTTGGATTTCAGTATGACAGAAGATTTGAAAAAAATTGGGAAAAAATTTCCAGAGATGACCCTTGGTATGTGCAATCATCCCTGCAAGTTTGAAATACATTTTATGTCTGATTTCAACTTTCTTGAAAATTTTCAAGTCCGAAAAAGTTTGACAAAATGTCTGAAAGTCAATTTTTCAATTAAAAAAAAATCCAAATTCTCGTCTCACAAACTACCTAAAGGTCAGCATTATCTCCGAAATTTTCCAAGTTCAAAAAATCAATGGAAATCTGAAAATTTTTCCAAGTCCAAAAAAGTCTGACATAATGTCTAAAAATGAAATGGAAATCTAATCGCTTAGACTAATTGTCATATTTTGGGTAAATATTCAGTACCTGGCTCGAAGACCATTCTTATGGTATTCTTCTTCGTCCACTTTCATATTTCCTCCTCCGCAAGACGCACCCATCAAGAATTTCGCCTGCCTCGAGCTCAGCAACTGGGCCCAGATTAAATCATAATCCAATTCTTCTTCCG
>FIZU01059939.1:0-11987 GCA_900064475.1 Pseudococcus longispinus
TTTTATGCATCATTTGTATTATAATTTTTGAAATTATGGTATTCGCGGTATCGAGATCGATATTTTGAGTATCGATACTTTTGAAGTCCGATACTCACGGTATCGATACTTTCATACCAAGTATCGATACTTTGGTTGAATATCGCCATCCCTACAAGGTGGAATCAATTTTCATAATTTTTTGACAATTTTTAAAATTTATATAGAAATTACTTTAGAAACTCAGCAGGAACTTCAGATACCTAACCTTTAATTTTTTTTAAATTTTTTACATTCGGCATTAGTAATTTATAAGGCCCAGTTGTACCAAATAGGTTTTAACTCAGTATAGAGTTTAAACCAAGTTTAGCCAAAAAAAGGTGATGTACCGAGCAAGATCATTACTAAACTGAGTTCAAATCATAGTTTAACTTGAACCATCAAAATTGATAGTTTAAACCATGCATAATATTTAAACTTGGTGGACACCGCGGTGATGATATTTTGATATCATTTACAACGCAAATAACTTCATAAAATAGGAGTTTTACATTTTCGTGGCTTCGGAAATGCAGTTTTGAAATCACATTAAACTCAGATTCTATTTGTAGCCATGCTTTATTTTTCTCACTGCATGAAAATAAAAATCAGAACATAAATTAATACTTGCCTGAATTTTTTATTTCGAAAAATCAGCACCAACCGTTGATGTTCCATCTGTGCGTTTGCACTCAATTATATTCCGATACTTCTTGACCAAATTGATAGTAGGTCATGCTCGGTATCGCTAAACTTTGGTGCTCGCGGTTTCGCAGTTGTTTTCTCGCCTTCAGTAGTCATATCGAAATCCGCAATAAAAAAAAATGAAAAAACCCCACATAGAAACAAATACGAGGGGCGTACAAAAAGTAAGGTAACACACACAACGCGTAGTGTCGAAATGAGTAGCGTTATCAAAAATCTGACACCATCGCGTGATTCTACGTTCCTTTAACGTCAGGAAAATTTACTTTTCTTCAATTTTAGCATTTATTTTGACGGTTTCCTGATGTTTTGCGATGTGCACCCTGAGAAAAAATCCGTCCAAACTGTGACTAGAGTTGTGAATACGATTTTCACATGAAAACTTGACTGAGGTCGCTGTTGCTCAACGATTGAAAAATGTTTATGGGTACCGTGGGAGGTCCAGAGAACATGAATGGAAATGATTTGAGGGATTTCAGAATGAAAGAACCAAAATTCGCGATGAAGAAAGAACTGATGATCCATCAGCCATTTCTGAAGAAATCATCAAACTCGGTTCTTTCATCCTGAAATCTCTCAAACCACTTCCACCCATGTTCTGTGGACCTGTCATGGTACCCATAAACATTTTTCAATCGTTGAGTAACAGCGGCCTCAATCAAGTTTTCCACAAGTGAAAATTGTATTCACAACTCTAGTTATAGCTTGGACGGATTTTTTTTCAAGGTGCACATTGCAAACTCTCAGGAAACCGTCAAAATAAATTCTAAAATGTAGAAAAAGTGAGTTTTCCTGACGTAAAAGGAACGCAGAATCACGTGGTGGTGTCAGTTTTTCGATAACTCTACTCATTTCGACACTACACGCAGTGTTACCTTACTTTTTGTATGCCCCTCGTATTATGGGAAGCAACAAGTTTTGATAACGAAACCGCGTTTTATTCTGTTTTTCGAAGCAATGTACCTAAACCATAGTTAAACTAAATATGGTACAATTGGGCCTAAGATTCTTATACCCAGTGTCGGAAGTATTAAATAGAGCGAAATGAATAAATTTTTCGTAAAGGGGTGAGGATTTTTATAATTTTGGTTGCATGTTCGGCAATTTTAGTGTTGATTTCTGTGATTTGAAATTTTAAGTACATTGGTTTTGGATTTGGGCATTGAAAAAGATGTTGGATGTCCATCATCGTTGCTACTGAATTGGCATTACTGTTTGGGATTTTTTTGAAAAAAGTGGTTAGTGTGGCCAATTGGGAGTCTAGGTGAATTAAATCAAAGAAAAATCCTCCCCACAATCATATCCCCTCAAAAATAGTTCGGCAAAAGGAAATAGACATGCGACCGACGTTAATTGAAAAACATCAGCCTATTTGACGTAGGAAACGAGGAATTACATCTCGTGATAGAAAATTTCTCTTCCGTCAACGGAAAAGATGCCATTTGGAGCAGTGAGGTACAATGTCTCAATCGGAATGAAAACTTCGAGAAAATACTGCAAAAATGAGAACAAAAAATCGCATGTGAAGCAGAGGAATTCCTTTTACATAACTTCGCATCATATGAGGATTTCTTTTCTAGACATTCCAAACATTTCAATCAGTATTTTTCCTATTAAAAGCAGAGCCTGACCGAACGGAAGGGCAGCGAGGGCATCTTGCCATCTTCGCAAAAATATCAAAATTATAAGTTTAGTCGAAAGATTTGTAAAAATGAGACTAATTTAGCATTTCGAGTAGGGAAAATAATAAAAAATTGCATTTGAGTCGGAAAAATTGAAAAAAAAACAGCAATAGTTGGAAATTTTTCGATTTTTAGCCTCCTCAGTAATGGCAATTTGGTTCTTTCCTATTTGAAGAGGTTACGCTTATTTTTTCACAAAATTATGAAGTCTATGTAGAGTTTTTTGACGAATTTTGAAAAACTTCCACAACTACATACGAGAAGATATTTTACAAGCAAAAGAAAAAAACAATCGATCAATAATTTTTCTTTATATACTTAGCTTTACTAATTAAAGGCAAAAAAGTAAAAATTTTTCTGTACATTCCTCATCCGATTCAACCAAGTGAAGAAAAGTAAAATTACACAACGCGGAAATACCTGCAATTTATGGATATCTCAAGATGAATCAATTGACTACCTATCGTAAAGTCGAAAAACATGCCGATGAGAAGATACAGCAGAACAATCTAAACGAGTAATAGAATAAATAAAAATATAAAATGTAAAACAAAAGATGGGTAAGTAAAAGGTCATTTGGAGTAATTTGTATCATGCAGGTGCACAGCTTGAAATATTCGAATATTTTTTATACTTTTTCAATTAAAATTTGCCCATATCATGAATGTTGTTATAACTTAACTTCGTCTTGATCATGTTTTCTTAATTAATTTTCGTAGGTATCAGTTCGTGTGTAATTGAGAACTACATATATCTTTGCTCGCATAAGATATCTAACGTAACATATTTTGTTTTGTTGTTGGAATGGAGTACTTTACAGTTTATATTTTTGGTATAAAACTACCAAAATACATTTCAGCCCACTTTTAGAATATTCAAACCCAGATAGTGGTACCAAGAAAAAAGGGGACTCGTTCTCAAGGGCGATTTGGGGAGAAAGTGACCCTCTTCTAACGAGCGAAGGGAAAAAATGAAAATAATCATAATTTTTTACTTTAAAAATAGAGTAGTTCATAAAATAATTATTTCTGGGAAAAGATGTCATCTGACCTAAATTTGGGGTATTTTTCTTCATTTCGACAAATAATCGTATAATTCATAAATGAATAATACCTATTGTTTTTTTGTATCTTAAATCTAGCATAAGGATCAATTTTTAGTTCGAGAAAAATATGTTATCTGACTTGAAAAAAAAAGATAATCAAGTCACAAATTCGAAATAATAAAAAATCAAGCTTTTCCTTAAAAAGAAAACTATTTTTTCATCGCTCCATAATTTCCGGTGGGTAACTCACACCATCTCCCGTTTTTGCGAAATTCCTACTACTATGGGTAGATTCCTTCCAACATAACAAAATTTCGACTTATGTGTGTTTAACGATATCTCATGTCAGCATCCGTTAAGAGAAATGATTGAACTATGCTCAGAAAAAAAATTACACTCATTACAACAAAACTTGAACGCCTTTTGTTACAGCGGATACCAACGACTTCGAAACCAAAGGAGAATCTTCATCGATTCTCATCAAATGATGGGTTACTTGAGGAGCGAATGTATTACAATATGGAGAATTGAAATACACAGGAGGTTTCAATTACACGAGGATGACGATTCAACGGTGCTTAAATTACACCAAACGGTGAAAACATACTCTTTGATAGCTGTCATAATACATACGAAACGAATATTTATACGTAGTTGAAATTCATACTTTTCGAGTAGGTCATAGATACCTAGATAAAACTTATTTACATAAGTGCACGAAATATTGAAAATATTTTCTTCGCAACAGGTTATACAGACATCTTCTCAATTCAATACTCGTTGACAAATTTCTTTCTAATCCATTTTTATTTTCCTAAAATTTTCAATTGTTTTTTTCTGGAAAAATAATTCTTCGAATACAACGTCCGAGTGTTTTCACCCGAGAAAAAATCTCTGGTTCAGAATATGTCATAGTGAATATTTTCAAGCAAAATGATTTTAAATTTACCCGTATTATTAATAGCGATTTGAAGATTTTTAAAATGCTTTCAAATTCTTTGTGATTCTAGTAAAAACATTTTGCAGAAAAAGAAAAATTAAATATCAGAATAAAAAAAAAAACAAAAACAAAAAAATTTAAAAATGACGATAGTCCCTAAAACGATTATTTTTCAAATTAGAACGCTCGAATCCATTATAGTATAACTGAATCCCTGAGCTTTTGGTTACTTAATCTTGTTCCCTCAATTTTGCACCAGCACGAAAGGTCAATTTTGAATTATATTGTTATTGATTTACCGTATGAATTGAGCTGTAAATCTTATTCCAATACCTCCGCCCTTACCATCATTTATAATTATGTGTACCTATTTGTGATATATCTTCCAACTTGTAATATAGTTGGTGAAGTCGTTTCTCTGTGATAAAGTAGGTATTGGCGCTGGAAATTATGTTTTTAAATTCTTCGGGTATAAACGCAATTCGTTCGAATAAAAACGAAACCAGATATTGGTTTAATCACTCGAACTTGGAATACTTTTGAAAATCTTCAACACCCGAGCACGACTCGAAAACTTTATAGAAATATTTTTTATGTGGACCTTACTCGAAGATATGAATTATAAATTAATTTAAGTTCCTAGATATATAATGATAAATTATTTATTACGAATAAATATCGTAATTCTATAAGCCCGATGAAATAGGATCATATGATGAAATGAATATATCTTGATGCAATATCCTCTATCAGCAAAATTTGGAAATATTTTTTTAAAATTTATCAATTATTATCAGTACACGAATTGTACCTTCTTCTAATTCTTGTATTAATTTTTCTAAATAATCCTATGATTTTGCTTATAGAAAAACATATGCATCTATTTTTATCGATAGATACATATAAACCTTGAATTATAATTTTATAAAAGTAGGTAACTACCTACATATTTTTATCAAAATATAAAATTATTATCTATACGCAGATATAAGTATTTTTGTATGTTGACTATAAGACGCGACGAGTTTCCCAACTTCAGGAGTCTCTCTCAATTTTTGAAACATCCAAAAAATCGTAGGCCTTTCTTTGCCTATATCCTTAGTATTTAAGAAAATTGAATCCTCTTAAAACACAATAAAATGATCTTTTTTACACATGCCTTTACATAAATTAGTATAGGTAAGTATGTAGCTATGTACCGTGCGGCGGGGATACTTTGAACACCGTGACTTTTTCGTTTTAATGCGTGCTAACGAAGCATGCATCAATGTTTGGGTGGCTGTGGCGTCGCCACGAGGTGGACCAGGTGGGCCCAGGCCCACGTGAAGCCATCTCGGGCCCACCTGTTTGAACCCAGCTCTCAAAAGTAAACATTTTGAATTCCAAACTAATCAAGCAATTTTGAAATTTCATACCCTATTATCTACTTTGGTATACATAATATGAGTGCGTGTGATGAATTAAAAAATGAGCTCAGAATAACCAAAAATTCATAGAATTTGTCAAAAAAAATCAAAATTTTGACAACTTGTAGTGTATTATTGGAAATTTCGAATTTTTGTAAAAAAAAAAAGTACCTAATTACCCATTAAAAATATATTTTGCCATTTTATAGCATGTGATCAATCTAAAAATCTTGTCCATTTTTTCAATCCAATTTTTTTGTCCATTTTTCGTGCCCGTGAAAACCGTCACAAAATTCCTTGACGATGACTTTTAGACATTTTGTCTAACTTTTTTGGGTTACAAAATTTTCAGATTGCCATTGACTTTTTGAACTTGGAAAATTTCTGAAATAATGCCAAACAATTTAGATTTTCTGAGCTTGGAAAATTGTCTTTTAGAAATTTTGTCAGACCTTTTTGAAACATTTTCAGATTTCCATCGACTTCTTAATGCTAGATTTCAGACATTTTGTCAGAACAATAATCTAAACTTTTTTAATTGAGAAAATTCTAGAAACCCGGATAGACTCCTCGGATTTGGAAAATTTCAAATATTACGCTGACTTTCTGACATTTTGTCAGACTTTTTTAGGCTTGGAAAATTTCAAGGAATTCAAATTAATTTTCATATTTGGAAAATTTCAATTTTATCGACTCGAAAAATTTCAAGAAAGTTCAAATCAGACATTTTGTCAGACTTCTTTGAATTTGGAAAAGGTTTCAGATTTCTATTGACTTTTTGAGTCCAGAAAATTTCAAAGATGATGCTGACTTTCAAACATTTTGTTAGACAAATAATTTAAATTTTTTTTCAACTTGAAAAACTGAATTTTAGACATTTTGTCAGACTTTTTTGGACTTGGAAAAGTTCTCAGATTTTCGAAATGCTCTCGATATATAAAATTTTTGGCCCGGGCTTAATTTCTTGGGCCCACTCAAAATAGGAGACCTGGCGACGCTACTGTCGGATGGGTAAAACTGCTCGGACGTGTAGTTGGAGTGTTGGTAGAAATGTACTCGCCAAGAAAATGTTCAAAATTTTGGGGTAGAGTTAACCCCCTTTCGAGTTGAAATTTACAATAAAAAAACTACGAATTTCTTGACGCGATGGTTCGCATATTCGGAGGTAACTAAGCTGAAATATCAACTCGGTGGATCTTTGTCTTCAATACGAACACCTTGAACACCATTTAAAATCTGTTTTAATACCTACGTTTTTTGGATGGCGGGTGCTTATATAGGATCTCCAGGCCCGAGAACATATCAAATTTTTTTCGAAAAATTATTTTAGCAACGTGTTAGGAAAAAATTAAAATTGATAAAAAAAATTCTAGATTTCAATTTTGCTGACGTTTTTTTCAGTTATTTTGCCTTCAGCTGTTCGATTCCGCTAAAAGCGAGCTAGAATTTAGTATTCAGACTATTTTTGATGTGACAAATCAGATACGTGAAAAAAAATGGGGTGTTCAGAAATACCACAAATAGTGGGCTAACTTTGAACACACTTTAAGCTCGAATATTGAGCGAACTAAAAAATGTTTCGGCTGGTATCAACGAGTACTATCCTAATCCGGAAACTCGAAGTTCTAATTTGAAAATTCATGGCGCTAGTCGACAAAATGTATCAAAATGTGTTCAAAGTATCCCCCGGTCACGGTAGTTATATAAAAGGCATTCGTATAGGTTAAGCGACGAATTTTTCACATATGAATTTTTATAAGTTTTTCATGGTGACTACTCGTTTGTTCGAAAAAAAAATGCTTGATATGAGTGAAACGAAAGCGTAACTTTGAAAAAACCAGTTTTTCAGCGAAAAATGCTGCTAGTTTTGAAAACTTTATTTTGCAAATATGCAGGTAGGCCTTAGGGGTATTTCTATTTTTGAAAAAAAAATTATGGCTTTTATCAACAGTAGCCACCATGATTAGCTATTTTACCTTTACGAAACCACAGCGATGTATTATTGAAAATTTCTGTAATAGTTGCATGAATGCAGCGTCGGACTGGCGTAAAAAAAGTTAGTTCCCAGGAGCAATTTAGGACCTCCTCCCACCTTTCTGTGAGAAATTATTTCCATTGAAATTTTGGAAAAGCATGTGAAACAAATTTGAAAAGGTTTGTAATTTGAGATAAAACTTTAGAATGAAATATGCTGGGTTCCTAGATTTTCACGGAGGGGGCAAAGTTGATATTCGCGGTAGTAAATCATGAGCGGACATTTGTTGAGCCCGAGCGAAGCGAGGCCAAAAATTTTTCTAAAAAAATGAATCCCAAAGCTGAAATTTCATTACTTTTCCAACATTTTTTTAATTTTCTTCGTTCAAAGGCCCTGAATTCCCAGTTTTAAGGGTCCAAATTTCCTAGCCGTATGTCCAGTCCGATGCTGCATAAATGGGTTTCAAATATGGTACTCTAACATTATATTTCATGTTTTTTCTTAGATGTATAAGTATAAACAATTGTACTTTCGAATGGTTTTATTTTCATGACGTGGGCAGCAGAAGCGAAAACTTTTTTCTCATCCAACTTTTTGATTCGAAATGTAATAGTTTTAAAATTTAAAAAATTTCAATCATAGAAAAGAAAATTGTTTTGCGAAATTCATAAAGCTCAAAAAAGTTAAGAATCATGAACTGCGGAAAAGAAAGTGACGTATGAAAATTGACTTGTGCAAATTTAGGGGTGCATACCTTCGTTATTCGAGTGTCGATGGATTTATTCACTCGAATGACAAGTAATCGCTCCTTCCCCTTTCCTTTTCCCTCCCTCAAAAAGTTTTCAAAATATCGATAAAATTTTATCAATCATTGAATAATTTATTTTACCCTTTTTGTGCACGAATTCTAATAAAGTGCAATTCGAACGGAGTTCAATTTACAAAATTTTGATTCCATATCGAAACTGAAACTACACCTGTTCAAATTACTATTACCTTTCATCCGCTTCTACTTTAATTAGACACACGACTGTATGACGCATCAATACCAAATAAAGTTTTCCCTCGTGATGGACGATAAAAAGAAAAGTTACACGAATGTTTGTTGGAAATTATATTATACTTGTATAGTATTAAGTTGCTCAGTTTGTCGAGTAAATAATAAAATTATTTATAAGTGTAGAGTGACCGAAAAGTGCTTCCAATACAAAAATGACCAGCAAAAATTTACCAAAAAAAAAAATTATCAATTGTTTTTAAATTTTTAACAAAAAATGATAAACCCTCGTTCCAAATGATAAAGCTTAAAAAACGTGCCTTTACGATCAAATAAAGTTTGAAAATCAATTATTCTAATCAAATTTCAGTGTTACACGAATTAAAATTAGATGATTACATTTCGCATTGTTGCTTTCGATTCTCTGTTTTGGAGGAATTTTTTTTTGATAAATGAAAATGTTTGTCCTAATGTCTCTGATAATGATTTTCGTCGAATGATAGGTAATTCAAATAAAATGTGTATTCCCTCAATTACATCGTGATTTTTTATTAGAAGCACTTCACTTTCACTCCATTTTATTTTTAGAAAATTTCAAGTGTCGAAAGTGTATTAAAAATACTTATACCGTAGATAATTGTTTTTGTGAAAAGTAGGTACCTGCTTATACAACGAACGCGAAGATCGCGTGAAATAACCAATAATTTTAGATAAAATTGAAATTTTCCACAATCGATAATTCGAAGTCACCCGAGACTTTTATACGATTAGTTTTGTTTTTGATTTCGGGCGAAATTTAACAAGTATAAATAAGTAGGTACCTACTACCTCCCAAATAAGATCAGAAGTTTTTTTTTTGTTTAAATTTCCAATAATGAACGACAACCGCGTGTAAAAATTATTCTCGATAAAACGACAGTTGAAATACTGTTTGTAATGGCTTCATCTGAGACGTAAGTAAGTGTATGTATACGTAATGTAATGAAATCAAATCCACTTATCACCCTAACCTATACCATACGTGCGATCAAATCCTCTTCCCGATTCACTTCTTCAACAAAAATACGAAATTCCACATCTTGCGACCTTTTATGAAATTTTACTCCAACGTTACACAATTCAAAATATGAAATAATCCATTATCCACCTTTATCTTTTCTTATTTTGAAAACTTATCCTGGCATAAACTTTTTTTTTCAAATTCTACTGAGCTACGAAAATATCAAGTTTCAGCATAAACTAAATTTAACATAGGTACGGGTATCTTCAAATCAATTCCACTACACGTTGCAGCCAATAGTAATTCACATATCAAGACCGAAGAAAAAATGTTTGGCCGAATCGACTTGTCGCGTCAGCCCATCAACGTGTCCACACATCACCTTGTCCGCAGATGCTGAGTTTGTTACGCTGTATTTCACCGTCGAATACAATTTTTTCGAAGTAATTATTCTTGTTTTTCTCGAAGATTCTTTACACTAATTCCAAATCACGGATATAATACCTCAAACATTATTACGCGGTTTTCTTTTAGACTGTAAAAAATTTCAACTCTGAAGAACTGGCTCATTAGGAGACTTCAATTTTTGAAAAATATTCGCAGTATCGGAATCAGGTAAGATTACATTTATCATAGCATATTTTTATCGTTTTCAGCAAAAACTGAATCTACTTCACTTCAACGGAATTGAATTAATTATCACACAATAGCAACACCGGACCTATAGGTATTACTCGTACGTAGTAATGTTTTATTTAAAATCCAAATTCCACTATAATGAATTAATGTATAATTTAATAACCTACGCCTATCTATATCTAATTATTACTCACTAAAATCCCTCGAAATATACGGCGCAGACCAACTTTTTTTTGTACCAATATGATATCGAAGAGTAGTACTAACACTTGCACACAATAGCTACACATTTACCTATATGGGGTTTCTCTTGAAAATGTAAACGATTCCTTGAGGCAGGCATCGTTATTGAATCTTACTTAAAAGAAAAAGTAACTTTGGACCAGTTTTCTTTTGAAAAGTAACCAACCAGATGCCAATTTTCATTACTTTCGACATGAATGTGTCTCCAGGCTAGAGGTCAGAAAAATTTTGGATTTACGTTTTGGCATCTCAAAATTTTGTTACCTAAGAATGACTTTTTGAACTTGGAAATTTTCAGATAATAAAAGTGGTTTAAAAATTGCAAAAATCGTTAAAATTTTCATCGTCATTTAAAATATGATTAGAATCAATCAAAAAATCATGAAAACTGTTGAAAATGTAATAAAATTGCTTGAAATAATCATGAAAATTGGTGAACATTTTGTAGAAATTGCTGCAAAATAATTAACATTGTCAAAATCTTGAAAAAAAATCTTAAAATTTTTACAAAAATCATTTAAAATAGGTTGAGAAAAAAATTATAAAAAAATTATGAAAGTAATCGAAAATGTTAATGTTAAAATACTAAAAATGTTGACACAAAATCAGTAAAAATATGGTATAAACAGGCCAAAAATGAAGAAAAATTTTAGGAAATTTCTCAAGAATACTTGAAATTGTCATAACAATTGGTAAAAATCTCGTAAAAATGGTTAAAAAATCGCAAAACTGTTGAAAATCTCGCAAAAATTGTTGAGATTTCAATAAAACTTAATTGAAACATGAAAATAAATGATCAAAAGAACATGAAAGACGCTAAAAATCTTGGATATAATTGTAAAAATTTCAACAAGTTATTAAAAATGTTGTAATAACGGTCAAGAAAATCATGAAACTCGTCGTAAATCTCGTAAAAACTGCTCGAATTTTCACATTCTCTAAAATTATCATAATTTTTCATCATTTTTGCAGTATTTTTTTCAATTTTTATGAAAATTTGTGAATATCGCAGCATTTTTTATTTCATATTATGCTATTTTACAATATTTTTCAACCACTTAATAAAAATGTTCACAGAATTTTTACGAGTTTTTCGATATACTTACTTTATATAATTTTTTAAATATTTTAAACGAAATTTCAACTGATTTTTATTAAAATGACCTGGAATTCATTTTCAATTTTTCAATTGATTTTTAACAACTCAGAATTCGTGGAAAAAAGTAGTTTAAGTAATTTTTGGAGAAAACAACCCCCCCCCCTCTACCCTCCCTATACATAATTTATTAGGGTGGAGCGCGAAAAAAAACATACCTCAGATTTTGACCAATTCCAAG
>FIZU01059943.1:0-12189 GCA_900064475.1 Pseudococcus longispinus
ATTGATTGATTGATTGATTGATTGATTGATTGATTGATTGATTGATTGATTGATTGCGTGAATGATCTGATTGTTGGATCAAGTTTCGAATCATTGATTTAGAAAATAATAGATGAGGAATGCAGTGGAAATTGTACGAGTAATACGAGTATGATCAATTTTTTAACATTAATTGTTGATTGATCAAGAAATTGATAGACTGATTGATTGATTTGATTGTTGCATCAATTTTTTGATCAGACGATTGATTAATTAATCAACTGATTTCATTGATGATTTATTTTTTGATACACTGATTTGAAAAGTTGCTGATAAAAATAGAGTGGAAATAGAATGAACTTGATCAATTTTTTAAGATTGATTAATCAGATGATTGATCAACTGATTGAGTAATTTAATTTGATTGACCAATCAGATACGAATACCATTTAAGAAGTATAGTTGGTAGAGAATATGGTAGAAATTAGATAAATGTAACTAGTTTTGATCGACCGATCTGTCGATTGATTGATTGATTGATTGAGCGAGTAATTTGATTGTTGAATCAATTTTAAGATATCGATTTTAGAAGCAAAATAGATTTACGAATACGGTGGAAATTGTACGAGTATGATCTATTTTTTAAACATTGATTTCGGATTAATCAGGCGATCGATTGATTGATTTGATTGTTGCATAATTTTTTTGAACAGATGATTGATCGATTGACTGATGAATCAATTAAGGATACCAGCACGATATTAAAAGTAGTTGATAGAGAATACAGTGGAAATTAGACAAGTCTAACCAATTTTAAAGGATCGATTAATTGATTGATTGATTGATTGATTGATTGATTGATTGATTGATTTTATTGATCGATCAGTTTTTGAAAAATCGACTTAAGAAGTAGTTGATGGAAAGTACAATGAAAAATGTATCATTAGGTATGATCAATTTTTCTAACACTGATTTCTGATTGATCAGGCGATTGATCGATTAATTTTGATTGTTGTGAAACATTTTATTGATCGGATTATTGATCAATTGATTAATGAATAAATTGTTGATACCAGCACGATAAAAAAAATAGCTGATGAAGAATACAGTTGGAATTAGACAAGTCTATCCGAGTTTTAAAGAATTGATTGATTCCTCAATTGGTTGATCGAGTGTGTGAGTGATTTCATTGATGGATCAATTTTTAAAAAATTGACTTTAGAAATACTTTATGGCAAATATAGTGAAACTTGTATGGGTAGATATGATCAATTTTTTTAAACATTGATTTCTGATTGATCAATGATCAAGTGATTGATTGATTTGATTGTTGAATCAATTTTTGATACAATGATTAACAAATTACTTAGTCGATAGAAAATGCAGAGGATTGATTAACATTAATCAACTTTTAAAAAAAAATATCAATTGACCGATTGATTCAAGTGGATGATTACTTGATACGATTGAATCAGAGAATAACTAAAATTGTACATGATTCAAACAAGTGATCAAAAAATCAAAAATTGAAAAAAATGATTAATTCATCAATTCATCATCAATCAGTTAATTATTTTTGCTTGACAAATCGATTTTCATAAAAATTAATAGTTATACTTGATTATATTTTTTCAAAATATCAATATTCTAATTCGACTTGAGAAACACAAACACAGTCAATTAATCAATTTCGACCAAAAAATTGATCGATTCGCCAATGATTGGGAGAGGGGAGGAAGAGGAGGACCAATAATTGCATTACAACAGAAACCCATCACAATGATATACGACCACTTACTCCAAAGACATAACCACAACCGCATCTTGAACCGCAACAACACCGCAATCGTCAACACATCGACTCATCAAGATACAAAGTCATCTCCACACCATTAATAAACCTGCCAATATCCATTTTTGGATAAAAATTTCTTTCAGCTCATAAGCACGTACGGCTGCTGCATCGATCACAGAAGAATATTAATTTCCTCGTGTTTACATAATTTTAATTCTTTGTTATATCATTGACGACGACAACGACGATAACGACGAAACGATCGAGCCACAATGCCAATTCAGCGTGTAATTTTTTTTTTTACGTAAGTATCCACGTATCCACCAGCACACGGGTATTATTAAATTCTATTTAGAAAATAACAACATTGCACGTGCTGTACCACATACTCGTCGCAGTATCACGTTTTATAAATTCAATGTAAAAATGTATCAATATTCAATAATAACATAACCCAGGCACCAAAGAAAGGTTTCAGCAAAGCACGGTGATATCATTTAACAAACTTCTGGAGTACACATGTTTGAAGGTTGAAAATAAACAATTTCCCAGAACCACAGATGAATTTTTTTCGTCCATCGATTAGCATAACCCTATACCCGTGGCAATCGGTTTGTCGAGGAGATTTTCCCATTTTTATAGCTATAAACTGTAAGTGTTCGGGGACTTTGCCAGGACTACCATCGAACGTGTCACGCTGAGATGCGAAGAAATTTCCATTAAATGATTCTTTCACCGTGTCCTTGACGCGATCACCTTGCAGCTGCCTTGATAGATTATCCAGGTATGGTACATAGTACTACGCCGGGTACACTATAAATTTTATGAAAGTATAATAATTTTTCATCTCGAAAGTAAGATACGAGTACGATACCTCTTGCGCGTCAATGAACATTGTAATTCCCTTTTAGGCGAACCGTTCAATGTAAAATCAATTACCAACCATGATCATTCGCCCATTACCTACGTTAATTAATAAATCGCAACCAAGTCGTAATCACCGTATCTATCTTTATCCATCGTCAACACGCTACATCCAATTTCAAGTGCAAAACACGCGAATCGACATACGACGTACATGACCTATCCCTTCATACGACGATGTAATGTACTCGTACTTCCTCATAAACAGACGATTAATTTTCTCGATCTTAACATTCTATGTGGAGATATTTTTCGAATGGATAAGGACGTGTGTTTATTTATTAAGATCACACGAGCCCGGAAATGACCTTTCGAGGTTATCCATGTAGCACCCTTATTTCTTTTCAGTTATTTTACGTATTCGAGTTGGTATTCAAAATGCCAACTACAATATAATCATCTTTACCTTCGGTCGGTACATTTTACAGACACAGACAACAAGAATTAAAATTTTTAATCGTCTAATACCTACGTGAAAATAATAGCTGCCTAATAACTTGGCCGATATAACAATAGGTGATGAGAGTGACCTGAATTTTTAACAATAATTAAACGTACTGGCCGTATAACGATTAATCAAGGATGTTGCGATCATTTTACAAGCGTTCGCCGCAACAAAACACTATAAATAGTCCACTCGCGGTTTCCTACCTCCAACTAAGAGAAAATTAACCAAATTATCAACCTTAAAAATACGAATCAATTAAGAAGAAATTAATTACCTCGAGCAAGAAATTTAATTTTTGCTAATTTTACTCGATTCTAGGATGATAGGAGGGTGAAGGTCAGAAGAGTGTTTTTATGCATTATTTTACACAAAGGAGAAAAATCGAAAACGTCGATTACTTAATTAGGAATTTTTGCAGGTAAACATGCGGTTGAAAGCGTCGATTGTATATTTTCATTTATTTGTTTTGGGTATTCACGTTTGTAAAAAATATAATTGGAAAATTTTCTAATGATTCGTTTAGTGCTATTTTATCGTAGTGTATTCTTGTTTCTTGTTTGTTTACTTTTTTATGATAATTTTTTTTTTTGGCAATTTTTACACAGATGAATATTTTTTTCAGATCTGTTCTGTCGAGCCAAATGGTCAAATTGGCGACGTAACGAGTATTTTCAGAGAAGAAAATTATTACCTTCATTAGTCGGCTTTATTTTCGATTCATTAACTATTTCGTGACGATTTTTGACTAATTTTTTTACTTGTTTCTCTCGAATTGAAATTTAAGTGGGGGTGGGGAAGGGGAAAGATTAGTCGATGAGGAAAAATTGAAAATTATAATTTTTTGATTTCTTCGTGGAGAATTTGAACGTACAAATTTACAACAAATTTTTTTCGAGTAGAATTTTTTCAGTTTTTCCAAGTTGACCTGCATTTTTTTGAAATCAACTTTGAGAGAGCAGCTTTCTCCCCCCCCCCGAGCTTGATACCGCGTTACAAGCCAATAAAAATTGATCAAGGTAGAGTTAAAAATTACAGTTTTGAATCCAGGGTCGGGACGAATTGAATTGAACATACTTGTTGATGTTTACTTTAAAAATTAAATCAATTGTAATAAAGCGAATCGATTCGAAGCAGAGTAAATACAAAACAAATGATCAATTGATTCATCGATTTGTTCAATCGATACCATCAATTATCACAAGTTTTTGAAGCAGATTCATTTGAATGACCATTTCGTTTTTTTAAAAATTGACGAAATTGGAATAAATTTTAAAAGGAAAAAAAAAATTTTTTGGTAAAAATTAGAGTAATCAAAAATATTTTTTCACAAATCATATTTGCCAGCTCATTGGCTGAAAAGTTACAACATTTGTCTACAAATTATGCCATCCCGATAAAATTGGTAAATTTTGAAATTTTCAAAAATTTCAAGCGAAAAAAATTTAGTAAATTTGACAAAAAAAACAACAAACTTTTGAATGCCCTTTTCTGCAAAAAATTTTCATTCTCGCTTTGCTCGGACTCAATAGATTTTCCTACTTTGATAAAATAATAGACATTTTGAAATGGATATGGGTGGGGTCAATCTGAAAATTTTGTCAATTTTTTTGTCCATTTTTCGTGTCAGTAAAAACCCTCAAGAAATTCCTTGAGGACTTTTAAGCATTTTGTCAGACTTTTTTAGACTTGGAAAAATTTTCAGATTTCAATTGACTTTTTGAACTTCAAACATTTAAGAGATAATGCTGACTTGTAGACATTTTGTCAGACAAATAGATTATTTAAATTTTTTTTCAATTTAAAAAATTGAATTTTAGACATTTTGTCAGACTTTTTTGGACTTGGAAAAGTTTTCAGATTCCCAAAAATGGCGGAGACTTTTTGTTGAACTTTTGAAAACTTATAAATTTTGAAAAGACATAATCATGTACCAATATGTCCGCTTGAAGAGTGGATCTATCTTTTTTTTAGACATTTTGTTGGACTTTTTTTTTAAATTGCACACATAATCAAATTTTTTTCTTGCCAAGAACCCCCCCCCCACCCCCCTTCCCATTGAATTTTCATGTTTTAAAAAAATTATCAACGAAAAAAAATAACATACATATTTTTGGTTGAGCTAAAAATAATTGACAGACGATCATTTTCTTGGATCTGAAATTGGGAAGTCTACTTTTTCTCATTCGAATTAAAAATCGAATTTTTTGGAATCGAAAGTAAAAAAATTGGTAAATTTATCAAACTTATGAAAATAAAATCGGATATAATTTCTAAAAAACCATTTTAATCGAAAAATCAATGGTTTCAAGTTCAAATTAAAAATCGAACTAAAAAATGGTTTGGAAATTGACTAATTCAAAATCGATCGAAACTGATATTTTCAAAATCTATTCAAAAATGGAATTAGTTTTGATCCGTTTAAAAATTGAATTTTCTTATTCAGATCATTTTCTTAAATTCGAACTAACAATTGATTAAGATAATCTAAAAGTTGTTTGAAATTCACTTTTTCAAAAAAGATTTTAAAATCTTACCAATTGTTATTATTAGTCGAATCTATTTGTCAAATTCGAAATAAAAATCGATTTTCGTGAATTCGATTTGAAATCGACCAGTTCAAAATCGATTTAAATCGATCCTCCTAAACTCAAATAAAACAGAATTTCTCAAAATCGACGTTTTTTCAATTTCAAATTAAAATCAGTGGTTCAAAAAATGGGCTAAAATTGGTTTATTAAAAATCAATGGAAAAATCTACTTTTCGAGGAATAATTGGATTTAGTTTTCAACACACAACTCTACATCAACCTTTTAAAAATCGATTTAGATTAATCCACTTTTTCAAAATCGATTCAAAAACAGACTGGGCAAACCAAAATTTTCAAATTCATCTAAAAAAGTCAAAATATGCTCTGAAAAAATGCCCTAAAAATCCGAAAAAATGTTCAAAACTGTATTAAAAACCCAAAAATATGTAAAAATCTGCTCAACAATTGTTCAAAAATGGGTGTAATTTTTCAAGGATTTGGGAATGGAACTTAAACAAACGTTTAAGAATGCATAAAATTGTTGGTAGTACTTATAGCTAGTCATGATATACATTAATTAATCAATTTTATTATTCTTGGAAGAAGTGAAAAAAATTCTAAATTCAAATATTTGTCAATGTTGCCAAAAAATTGACTAAAAAAATGCATAAAAAAAAGTTTGAAAAACCAATATTGAGTCATCTTCTTTTGGTTAAAATGATGAAAATTTCTCAAAAATCTGAAAAATGGCCAAATATTATCAAAAATGTTCTAAAAACTCGTGAAAAACAGTAAAATATGCTCAAATACGCTTTTATGGGGAAATATGCTAAAATATGCTTCGACAAGTATGGCTCAAAATGCTCAAAATCTTCTGAAAAGTAATTCTACTCATCTTAAAAATGCTTGATAGGATATATTGAAAAAAAAATTAATTAAAACATGTTTCCAAACTCTATTAATTAACATCGATTAAAATCACTTCTTACGCAGCAAACTCTGTATCAAATTATTAAAAAAAAATAATTTCAATCTTCAAATGCATGAAAAAATCGATTAAAATAATATCACCACATTAAATTTATAAAACGTTCACATGAACTACTTAAAACTTCAATCTTTAGAAAACATCGGGTAAATCTTTCTTGGAAGTACCTACAAATTGACTGCATAAATTTAAAAATCAAAAACCCTCATCCCACACGTATCATTCTCAATTATCAAATCATTAAAATTTTCCCAAACAAAAAGACATAATCTTCTATCAAATTTTCATCTCTCTCTCTCTTTCAAAAAAAAACACATCTTCATCCAAAAAAAAAAAATTATCTTCAAAAATTTCCCAAACCACAACTACCCACATACCAGAATAAAAAAATCAGTTCGTATAAAATCCTAATCTCATCGTCTCCTTCCGCATTACATATTATCATTACAAATTATGCTCCAAACTCTGGTAAATCAACCAGTTGAACCGAAAATTTTATCATTTCCGACCTTGGAACAACAAATTATGAAAAATGTAAATTCTCCAATTAGGTAGTTTTTTTACCTCAACACCTGGTTAACTAGATCGCTATAATCTCCAATTTCATCCAACAAAATAATCCAGTTAGAAAAAAGCGTTGTCGAATTCAAATCACTCAATCGATAAAAAAAAACTGTTCAATCGATAATATCTCATTTCTCATCTCTCATCACTCTGAAACTAATCACCTTCAACTTCGAGCCACAACTTGAACTCATTCATCCTGCACCACATTAGCGTGAAAAATCTCCAAGGTTAAAGGAACACGAGACGATGGATGCGAGTGAAATTAAGTTAAGGGGGTGCTGGGGGTAAGTATTATCATAAATTAGGTCAAAATTTCCAAAATGGCTACCAGCACGAGGTCTGTTGCTATTTGTACACATAGGGTAAGAATTATATTATTTAAAATGCTGTCTAATTAGCCAAATAAGGTAAAAATGTCAAAATTCTAACAGCTTGCCACAAATACCTATAGTTAAAACGTTAATTACGCGGCCGCATCATACACGTTTAAAACCGGAACAACAAATCTGCCATATTTAACCCTTTTAATAAACGTTGCTAGGTCTACATTTCTCAAATTCAAATCCCAAGACGCAAATGTTACCCGCGGTCTCGGCGTACAACTCGTACACCTATTTTTATCCATTATATCTTAATTGAGTATATTTATTGTTATAGAAATCAGCATCTGTGGCGCTTATACGAATTCACCGAAACGTTACGACGACGACCTCCATCTAATACGTTACTTTTAATGCACACACCAAGGGAAATGTTTTTGTTTCTCGCTTTTTTTTTTTCACCCAACAACAAAGCGATATTACCAACAAGGTAAGACGATGATTACATCCTACATATTCTTAACCTATGGATCGAATAAAAACAAAAAAAATTAATAAAGGATCCATAGTCGGATTTGTCCTAGGCAGGTATTTGCATTCCGATACGTGGTGCGAATTATGCTCGATAAAATGGGCACCTACTGCTCGCCAGACCTTGCGTGGTGCAAGCAAAAATATCGCCAAGGTTTGTTTGCAAAGCTTTCTTAACCTAATTCGTTCGAGGACGTACCTAATCAACACAGGTGCACTGCCATCCAACTCTCTAGCAAATTTCTACTTGTGCAATGTAACATTCTAGCTGAGAAAGCCAACAAGCCTATTCGAAATGCACAAATTTACATTTCAAATACATCGTCTTTAAATTTCCCAAATCGTGACGAAAAAAGTCTCTTGTACGACGAAAAAAAAACCGTACTTTTACGGTACACATTGGTACACAATACCGAACCCAGATTTCCATTTCTTTTCATCAATTTAGCGTTGAAAAAAAAAAAGCAAAGAAATCCATATAAACAATTTAAATTTCAAAATAGCATATATCTGTGTCGTAAAACCATCCACGACATCTGTTATGGTAATAAATTCCAAAATAATAAAGCGCTTTTACGAACGAGTTAAAAATTTCACTTCACCTCGAAACCTTATATACCTCATGTTACAAACCTTTGACAAAAATTCCATGCAACTCGAACAACGCGCGTAAATTCCTAAAAACGTAAGATTTTTCGGGGCTAGAAATTTTTTCACAAAGTGTTTTACCCCTGAAAAAAATATTTCTAGCGAAATTTTATGCGACGAGATTTTATTATGTACATTTCGAAGCGGTAGAAGGCGCAATGAAGTGGGGAAATTTTTTTTCGTTTTGGATGATGCTTTCAAGAATGAGGAAACAGGGAAGAAATTTCTTCTGTGGTACGTCTTGAAGCTATTAAAAAATTTATCGTAATTTTATTTTTATAATTTTTCAAAACTACGTTTTATTTTACTCGCCGCAGCGTAAAAGACTTAATGGCGCTGTTTAGTAGCAATCAAGTTCTCGCGTTTAGTAATTCTCCACTGCGAATCGTGTTGACCACTGACCGTAAACCAATTACGCTTTTAACCGTTGGTAACGGATCAAAAGCGAGAATTATACGTTCAAATGTCTCCAGCCGAGTCGCAAATGGGTGTGCGATTTTATTCGAGCAAAAAAATCACGCCGTTTGGGCGAAAAATTCCCATGTTTTTGTACGATAATTCTATCGGCTATTAAATTATGAAGTGTTGGTGTTGGAAATTTGTAAATTGTACTAGCTCTGGTTTCATCTTGTTGTTTTGATTTTGGAGAACGGGAGGGACCACTGGAAAAAATTCAGCAGGGGAGATCAAATTTGGTGAGCACTCGAGTTGAGTTTTTTTTTCAAAGTGTTCGAAGGTTTCAAAAAATGACCTCCTTTTAACCCCTTCTAAAATTTAATGAAGTTTCACCACGTAAAATACCTGTATGCATTTCTTTCCGAGTTTATTTAGTGGTGACCTTGAAAAATATAGTGAAATCTAATTTTAAGGCAAGTGTGTAACTTCAAATATTCATTTAATTGTCGATTTAGCTACATACCAGCTCAAAACTGATCTTTTTGGAAAGTCAATAACTTATTTTGAATGAAAAAAGGTCATTTTCACAATCAATTGAAAGAATGTAAAAACGATGCGTCAAAAAAGCTGCTTCTCTACACCAACATCACAAAATTTTACTCTAAAAAAATTCAATTTTGCAATTTTGTTACCTATCAAAAATAAGTATGTAGTTGAATAGGCACTGCAAAAGTTCAGAATCTAATTTTGCTAAACATTTATTTTTCAATTCACGAAATCAATACATTCGTGATGAAGTTTTGAAATTTTCCATCAAGTATATCTTGAGAACCGGTTCATAAAAAAGGAAATTGTATATAAACTTTTTTGTGCATATTTTCAAGTACTATCAAAAAGGTTATTTACATATTTCGAGTAATTGCTTTATTTCAGGTGTTAGAGGCTTTTGAATTTTGCAATCTCGAATAACTCGAGAACCGGTCCATAAAAATGAAAATTGTATATAACATTTTTTGTTCATCTTTTCAAGTACTATCAAATAGATTATTTACACATTTCACGTAACTGCTTTATTCTAGGTGCTAGAGGCTTTTGAAACTTTCAATCGTGAATAACTCGAGAACCGGTTCATAAAACTGAAAATTGCATATAACATTTTTTGTGCATCCTTTTAAGTACTACTAAAAAGGTTATTCACATATTTCACGTAACTGCGTTATTTTAGGTTTTAGAGCCTTTTGAAGATTTCAATCGCGAATAGCTCAGGAACCGGTTCACCGATTTTTCTCAAAATTTATAGGCTTCTATTCCTAGTAGTACTAAACCTCTCATAAAAATTTCAGCTCATTCCATCAATTATTACGAGAGGTATTGTGTCGACAAAATTTTGATATAGATAATAAAGAAATACCATGGAATTGTTGAATCAAAAATTGAATAGCTGATCTTCGATTCTCGAAAATCAGCTAAAAAGAGTCGAAATAATACACTTGATTGCAACAAATCACAATCAATAAAAAGTTTACCGCTTGGAAAAATTTTAAGTAGATTTTAATGATTCAGGTGGAATAAAATTTCAAAGTAGACTGGGGAAGGAGCAGCAAACAAATGAAATAATGAAAAAGTTTTCATTTTTGAACATTTTTCAACTGACATTTCGCATTTGATTAGTTTTTGTCAACTACGACGACCGAAAGTAAATGCTCAAAATTGATGCTTTTCAATTTTTCAAGTCTAAGCTCAAAATGAACTAACTGTTCAGAAAAAGTAAAATTCAACCTGGAAAAAACTACATTTCTTGATCGAAAATTGATACAAATACAACCAACAAAAACAAGAATTTCTTGAGGCATGGCCAGAGGATTTCAATGGACTGGTAATTTTGGAGGAATTTCGATTTTGTATAAATTATAATAGGTGGAGACTGGTGGGGGGGGGGGAGGGGTTAACTATACTTGTTATTTTTTTAAAACAAATTTTGCAGTAATATGAAGGTATACTGTAATTGAATTCAAACGACTATTTATTTTTATAACTGGAAAAAACAATGAAATTTTCAGGCTGGCAGATTAAAAAGTGCAAAAATAAGTATTGAGCATCGAAATTAACATTTTCAAAAATGAAAATAAATATGTATTTCACTTTCAGTCACTTTTCCATCGAACAAAATACGTGTTTTTGATTTATTCGAGGGTTCGAATCATTCATCAATTGCATATTTCACTTCCTTATTCTTCAATCAGTCTAGTTTTTTCCTTTCAAAATGAGATGGGGGGGGAGGGGTGAAGAGGTTTGAAATTCAAACATGACCAAGAAATAACCAATTAATTTTGAAAAATTTACACCGATTTCCTTTTTTTTTCAATTTAATTGCTGGAAAGAGCAGCAGACTAAAAACTGAAAAAATTGTATCTGCCTAATTTAAAAATTGAAGCATTTTATTTACAAAGGTATTTTCAAACAAAAAAACTCAATCAAAATTTGGTAACAAATTGAAAAAATATCAAACTTCTGAAATACGATGACTTTTTGGACTCAGAAAAAATGTCACAGATTCTGATTTTTCGGACTTGGAATTTTAGAGGTTCTCTTACGACAATCTCTGACATTTTCTGAATCCAAAAAGTCAGAACCTTTGTTTTAAGTTTTTCCAATTCCAAAAAGTCATAGCCTATTTCTAGTGCAAAAAATTAGAATCTCTAAAACTTTTTTACAACTGCAAAAAGCCATTTAAAAAAAATTATTTTCAAGTCCAAAATGCCATTTTCCCCGAGAACAAAAAGTCAGCTGGGGTAACACAAATCGTAACGAATTTTCGAGATGCACAAATTTTTGAGATGACCCCTAGCCATATTTTTTGGTTCTTCTGGAATGATCAAATTTATTTTGTTCTAATAAACCGAGGTCATCATTTGATCAAATTGTTTTGCCAGTCCAAAAGCTGATCATGTTGTTATGAAATCTGCAAAAATTGTGAATGGATACCAATGCAAATTTCATTCAAAAACCTATTAGTTTTGAAATATTTCCCCTTTCTCAACTGTCAGAAGTATGTATCATCCTTT
>FIZU01059945.1:0-13752 GCA_900064475.1 Pseudococcus longispinus
TTTCCGAGCAAGCTAAGCGTTTTTGATGAATATTGATAAGAAGCAAAATTGTAGAACGGAAAATTTTCTTTCATTTTCATGCCGTCAGAATTTCGATTTGGCAAATATTTGACTAGTTATGGTGAAAAAATATATTTGAAAGTCGGCCGTCTACACCTCGAAAATGCGATGTTGCCTTTTTACCTTCATGACTTGTGGTGTTCAGATGATTTTTTTTGTACTTGGCCAAAATGATTGATTTTAAGAATATCTATCATTTTCCTTTTTTAGGGGTTCTCAAATTTCCTTCATTACATGAGATAGTCTTGTAATTTTATGTTATTTCATAACATTTTGGGAACCCCTAAAAGAGTAAAATGGTTTCGGAATTCGTCTTCTAATGCATCTGAAGTGAAAATTGAACCCTTAACATTTGTTCAGTTTCAAGATATTCTTAAATATATCCATGTTGGCCACGTGCAAAAATCATCTGAACACCCCTAAAAAAAATCAGATTTTTTAAACTCTTGTATGGTAAACTACTCACAAAATGTCAAAAAAAATTTTTTTTTGAATTTTTGAAAATTTCAAAATTTTGAACCAATTTACAAATTGTTGGTTCAAGTCAAAGACCTAAAAAAAATTTCCCCGTCTTTTGACGTCACCCTATAGCTTTTTTCAACCCTCCTCCTCCAACTTCCCTTACAAAAAAATCAAAGACAATCCACCCTAGTGCCTACTGGTAGCAAAAGTAGTGATTTTGATACTTAATGGCTGAAGAAAACAGTGAAACAGTAGTGAATTTTGCCAAAATTTCAATAAAAGTAGTGAAAAATTCGAAAAATAAAATTGAATTCAAGTAAAATGGTGAAATTTCAGATTTTGAATGTTTTTTCTATCAAAATTTTCGTCCTCATTTCGGTCGGGTTTAATGAATTGGTTTCTTTTGACTATAAATGACCTATTTTTTAATTTTTAATTTTTTTTTACTTCTAATGAGGGGCAGATTAAAAATTTTGCCGCTCTGAGCTAAAATTTAAACGCTGCTTTTTCAGATAAGCATTACCCCCCCCCCCTTCTTTCAAAAAATTGTATTTTTGTGAAATAATTTATTAAACTTTTTAGTTAACATGTACTTTAGGGTGGAGTGGCAAAAAACATACCTCGGATTTTGACCAAATCCCAGGGGGGTGGTTCATTTTGAGTTGGAGATGTATCCTAGAAAATTTTAGACTCCTAGCTCAAAGGGGAAGAGATCTGAGGGTGCTCAAAGTGAGATCACTTTTGAAAAAAACACAGTTTTTTGCATTTTTTGAGTTGGCCACTAGCCTGGTACGAGTACCCCCACTGAAAAAGTGCAAATCAACTTTCTACACCTCCCCAGGCCATCGACCTCGAAATTGGATACCACTTATTGCCTTCTACCAGGAGGTCAAAAAGTTGCAGATGGTTGAAAAATCGAGATTTTTGAATTGCAAAAAAATGAAATAACCTGTGATTGGTACCAAAACCGGATCTAAAGGGCTCCTATTGATGCAGAAAAATTAGTTCGATTAAAAAATTGAAAATTTTTCATTGCAATCTTGCCAACTTTCAATTTTTGCAAAAATTAATTTTTACCATGAAAAATTAAGAAAATTTTGATTTATTATAAAAATTGGAAGTTGGCAAGATTGCAATGAAAAATTTTTAATTTTTTAATCGAAATAATTTTTCAATTTTTTTTTCAAAATTTGCAACCACATATTTTTTAATTCTTTGATTTTTTTCTTTAAAATTCGCAAAAATGGCCAAAAAATAATGAAAACTGTCGAAAATATCGTAAAAATTGATAAAATTTTCGTAAAAAGCATTTGAGAATATGACAAAAAAAAACAATCAAAAAATTGATGAAATTTTCACAAAAAGCATTTGAGTTATGAAAAAGAAAACGATCAAAATATTTAAAAAAAATAATTAAAATCGTCGAAAATATCGAAAAATTTAAAAAAATTCAGCTATTGATGTCTTTTTCTGCAAAAATTTTCGCCCTCCAATACGTTCACTTATTTTGATATAATGGTAGATGTTTTGTTAAATTTTACATGAAAATTTGTCTCAATACGTTACTGCGTATTATTGAAAAAAAAACTGAGATCATTTTCGTTTTTTTTAAGGTTCACTTTTAGTTTTTTATTCCTCTACTTTTTTCAAACACATTGTTGAAATATACGTTTTTCATTGCATCCCCCCTCACCCGAGAATGAAATTTCTAAAAGTTTTTGGTTCTCGATGAGTTCTTGATTACCTGTCCGACCCTGATTCAAGTAATTTTTGAAGGAGTGGAATTTAAAAATTCAAATTGAGAAATGAAACAATTTTTGAACTTAGTACGAACGAAAAAATAATTAAGATCAAATAATTTTTCGATTACTCGAATAAATTGTAAAACTAAATACCTTAATTTTAAAAGTTGAACGTAAGCAGGTAAAATTTTGATTTCGGAATTTAGTTGAATTTTAAAATCCACCTGCTCGAAAAATTAAGTGTTCTAATTAGGTCATTTGAATGTTGAAATATTCAGTCAACCATTAAAACCGGGTTAATTAAAATCGTGGGTTGAAAACGTTGGACAATTTCATTATTAATTGGATGGAACTGCTTGAAAGATTTTTATCTCAATGCTTTGTTAATCAGCCCCTTGATGTACTCGTATTTTGGAAACGAATTGAATATTATGAAAGTTTTGTTGAAAATTAATACCTATGCAAGTAAAATGCAGATGTTTCAATCCACTCTCTTAATCTCACCTTGAAAAAATTACACTTTCTGATGTAAGTTGAAATAATTCTTCCCCAGCTTTGTCTAACTGATCTCAAAAACTTCAAAAATTGGCAAATTACAATTAAACAGGTAAATTGAAAATGATAATTTTTTAAAAAATGAAAAAATTGCCCCTACTCTTTTCAAAAGTATCGAGCCAAATGAAACGTTTTCTTATGCAATTTTTTTCAACACGAAAATTTGCATATTCCTCTCCGCAATTTTAAAATTATTTTGTTCTTTCTTTGTAAATTTTGAATATCATCTTTGGTTTTAAAATTCCACCCCCTCCCTCCTACTCCAATGAAATGAGTATTTCAATTTATGAATTTTCCTATGTTAAACGTTGTAACAAAAAGTCATCGAGTTATAACACTTAGGCACCTACCATAAAACATAAAATTTGACGTTTCAATATAAAGTCATTTAAAATAATGATACTCGTATGATGTTACAATGCCATTTTTGGCAAAAAAAAATTGTATAAAATGAAAATTTATTGCCGATAAAACTTTTAAACATTTTACCAGTCTTAAAAAAGTATAAAAATTAATTATCTCCTTTATTAATGACATTGCAATAAATTTGTATGATTATGTCAGTGATGGTTTTGAATTTTTGGTCTTGAAATTTGTTGTTGTTGTTGTTTTTTTTTTGAATGACTCCCTCTTCTAAAATATATTCATGTTCAAATTATTGTATTGATGAAAATGCTGATAAGAACTGAAAAGATACAAGATCAATTCTGTGAAATGGAATTAATGAATCGAAGATGAGTAGGAATCTTCCGTTTCCTAGTACTTTTGACCTATCAATATCAAGATTACTCCGAACATGTGAAAAAATTCACTGAAAAATGAATAATTTTTTCAATGAATCCAACAAAGTAATTCACCCCTCCCCCTTCCCTCCAAATAAAACCTCATCTCTCCTCGTTTTAATTACAAAATTGATTGCATAAAAAATAACCATCTAGGAAAATAAATTGAAAGTCAACTCTTGGGATTAATTTTCATTACAAAAAATTTCCATAATGAATTACACAGTCCTACGATGGAAATGTTGTTGGAATAAGGTGATTTTAATAATACTTTTCGCACTAAACACGATGAAAAATATGAAAAAAATTCAGTTGGTACGTCAGGTTTCTTCACAAAACTAATTTTTTTTGAGAATATTTACCAACATATTTCTTTCATCATTTTGAACTCAAAAAATCAATTTTTTGGGCGAACTAAGGGTCCTATGAAAAAAATGAATAGAATCAAAATTGTAGAGCATAAAATTTTCTTCTTTAATAAGTAATTAATTTTTTTATAGGGGGCTCATTTTTCCGTAAATTTTCCAATTTTTGGCGAAAATATGAAAACCAAGCCCCCAGGAAAAAACTAATCGCCTATTTGTGAACAGAAATTTCACGCCCTAAAATTTTGTTTCCATTTATTTTTTTCGTAGGACCCTTCGTTTGCCCAAAAATTGATTTTTCAAGTCGAAAATTGACATTTGCAAGCTTGCGTTTAGAATCTTCCGTAGGAACCCGAGTTGTTGTTATATCAAAGGATGATTGCAGATCCACTTTTTTATTTTGATTTCGAAAATGACATCAGTTTTCCTTCATCAGGTATCGTTACTTTGCAAAATTCAATTTTTTGTTTCGAGAAAAAAATCCAGTATTTTTCAATGTTAAATTTTGACTTGAAAAATTCGTTTTTTTGGGCGAACTGGAGGGTCCTACCAAAAATATGAATAGAAATAAAATTGTATAGCGTGAAATTTCCTTTCCCAAATGGGCGATTAGTTTTCTCCTAAGGGGCTTAGTTTTCGAAATATTTTTATCGAAAGTTGAAAAATTATACAGTTATTTTACCCCCTTAAGCTTACTTTTTGATAAAGCTACCAATTTAATGAAGCTAGAAAAAAACTAAATAGCTCAATGAAATCAGCATAACTTTCTTGACAATTTCCCATAGAAATTAATTTTTTAATATGACTACGTTGTCCAAAAAAAAAAATGATTAATTTCGAAAAATTTAGTTGGCGGTTTTTTTTACCCCTTTCCGCTGTTTTTTTACTCTCATTTCTATCACATGTTTGTGGTTTAGACGCAGGCATTTTTCGTTTTGAAATGCGATTCGTCAATTAATTGTAAAAAAAACAATGAAAATTCATTTTTTAGGGTCCCCTTTCTCAAAAAATTCCCTATCGCTGTACGTAAGGCTCCAATTGGAAAAACTTTTAAACAAAAGTTGTAGATTAAGATCCTGGAAATAATTTTGGTTATCACAAAAATTTTGATTGCACTCCTCCCACCCCTTAATTTTGAATAATATTTACCAAGTTTATGTATCATGCAAAATTGAAGGGGTTGGAGGGGTGCAATCGAAATTTTTGCAATAACCAAAATTATTTCCAAGATCTCAATCTACAACTTTTATTTGAAAAATTTTTCAATTGAGACCTTAGTTACAGAAATAGAGGTTTTTTTGAAAATGAGTGGGGGGCAGGGTAGGTGAAAGTGGGGCTTGAAAAATAAAACTAGATTACGAATCAAATCATAAAATCGTTTTTACTATTTCAATCAATAGTCACTACACAAAACCCTCGGTCTCCAGCTGGCTTGGCAACTCCTCCAGGAGGTGGAACGTCTCTCCATGTTTCGTTTTTTGCAAATTACGCGAAATATTTGAGAGATAACGTAAAATGGGTGATATAAGAAATTAATCTATATAAAATTTCCTATAAAATGATACCATACATTACCCCCATCCGCCAATATATGTTCTTCTGAGGGGGTGTGGCAAATGAACCAAGTTTTTGAAAAAGTCGTTTTTCATAAATAACTCGAAAATTTTCACGAATAGGCAAAATTAGTATAGAACAAAAAATATTCCACGTAAAATTTCCCATGAAATGGTATAACTTTATTTTTGAACCTCCTCCCTCCCCCTCCCGCCCTCCCAAAAATGAAAGGTTTCGCAAAAAAGTTCTGAACAAAAGTTGTTCATTTTTTAATTACAGACAATAAAAGTTCTTACAACTTTTTCATTTTAATCATTATTTTCTTAGAAAAATGAACCCAAAAATATAGCACTCGTTGCCAAAATTTGAAAATTTTCGAATTTGTTGCGAATTCCGCCCGTTTTCATCGAATAACTCGAAAAATATCAGCAATTTGAAAAAACTCGTTTATTAAAACGTTGTTTCTTATACGATTCTCAAGAGAATTATGCCATACATTGCTCCCTACCACAATACAGGGGGTCACAAAAGGGGGATGAACCATAAAAAACTGAAAAAACTATGTTTTTTGCAAATAACTTGAAAAATTTTACAATTTGGAAAAAATCGTATATAGAAATAAATGTTTTCCATGAAATTTCCTACACGTAAATTTTTGAGAAATTGGTAGGGGGTAAAAAAATTGGGGAGGGTAAGAAAAACCGGCCTGTTTCTTCTACTTATATATCTTGAAAATTAAGCCCTTGGGAAAAAATTGATTACTTATTAAGAAGGGAAATTTCATGCTGTACAATTTTGCTCCTATCTATTTTTTTCGTAGGACCCTTAGTTGGCCCAAAAAAATTGATTTTTGGGTTCAAAATGATAAAAAAATATGCAAATTCTTGAAAAAAAAATCGCAAATCAATGCAACATTTTGAAAGTTGAAAAATTCGAGACGGTGTGCAAAAGAATTGTATTTCGTAACCCTTAAACGCACCAAACGAGACCGAAAAATTTACAAATTTCCAAAATAAAAAAAAACGAAACAAATTCCCAAATCGTTTTTTATCATTTTTTTGAACGGAAAAAATAAAGTGAAAAAATTTCCCTTTTTTTCATCTCCTCCCAACTACATTATAAATTTCTTCCAACATTATCGGCGGTTCGATATGTGGTTTTCGTTGCTCGTACGTGTTTTTTTTTACCCTTTAGAAGGAAACAAAGATAAGGGATTTTCTTTTTTTTTCTGGACCGTGATAAATTCGTTGGAAATGCCGAATTTGCTGATTGCAGAGTGAAGGGAAAAAAACACCAGCTTTTCATCCCTTCTGCGTTAAAAATACTCTCGCGTAGTTTGAGCTGGATAAGAATTTATGAGCTTTCGTGCTTTCTGCCGGTCGAGAATGAAATTCTAATCGAGGCCGGTGGATTGCCGGTTGCGGTTCGATTATACACGAATACGGTGACGTTCTCTGCTCCTCCTTTCGTCTCTCGATTGGAATTCCCCTCTTTTTTTTGTTTTTTTCACTATGGAAATACTACCTAGATATGTTATATTTATAGAGGAAAATAATAATTTTCGATTCAAGGTGTATCGTATCGTGTACCTTTATTGACCCTTATACCCCCTCCTTGTATGTAGAGGTACTAAGTTGCCCTGTGTGAATCAATCTTTGCGTTTTCGATTTTGTCAGGAAATAAGATTTGGTTTCTTTTTTCTTTTTTATGATGGATCGGAGGGTATTTTTTTCCATTCGAGAGCTCTGCAAATTGAAGAATTCGTTTGCGAGATTAAGTTATCGTGAGAGGTTTTTTTGGGAAAAAAACCAAACCGAGTTGGTTCCGATGATGGATTAATTCAACCGCGTTAATAATGACCTAATTTGAGAACCGGTGATCGTGCGGTGTTTGAACGTATGTATCTACGTAATTCACACGTATCACGATTATTGACCTAGTGACGTATGTAAAAGTGAGTTTTTTTTTCAGTGACGATATCGTACCTAAACGTATTCTCGATGTCGTGTTCGAAGAATAGGGGAAGCAGAGAGAGAATAGGCGAGGAAACAAGGAAGGTGAAGTGGCGAAGACCAAAGTCGTTAATTTTCTAATTAATCGTCTAGTTCGAGTCGAAATACGTACGTGGAAGATGTACGTATTACCTGCTGTTAAAAAATAACTACTCGACGCGATCGTATAACAGCGAAATCATTCGAGTAGCCTTACAAAAGGGAAATAACACTTGAATTTTTTCCAAAACGTTTTCGTAACATACATTTTTTTAAAGCTGTATAACGTGGAAGTACTGTTACCACCTTATACCTTGCGACCTTGGGTATTTTAATGTAAAATTATATACACACCGATATAACCTGTTTGTTGGTTAATTCTGTATGTCGAAAAGTACCTTGAGTGAAAAAATTTCTGTATTCGCGAAACTAGCTAAATAACTCGGACAGAGAGAGCGAAGAGAGCGAGCTGTAATTAAGCCAGTGACGCGATAGAAGGAAAACAGGCTGAAATATCGTACAAACGTACTCGTCGGTTTTTAGGTAAAAGGGCTCTAGAATGGAATTTATTAATTTTCGCGGAAGGTATCTCTATTATATAGGTAGACAGCCTCTATGCCTATTGCGAAAAATTACACCAGCTGGATGGCAGCGCTGCTATAGACAGTATATAGAAAGGTATAAGTCTACGTACTACCAACCAGGCCACCAGGCAATCGAACTAAGTGTACTAAAATTCTTATACAAGGGGATGGTTCGCAACGTATTCTACGGATGATACGATTTTCAAAATTAAAAACCGGGTCAATGTCGTGCCGTTGGATTAATTTTATTTTTTGTACTATATTTTGAAACGATAGAGCGTCAATTTTGTAATACCAAGTGTATTCTTTTGGAAGCGCCCTTATTTCACCCCCTCAACCTCGCCAGTGTCTAAAGCAAATCATTGATTGTTCTATTTAAGTTGCTAGTTTATCCGGGAAGTTATTCTAGCCGGGTTGTTCGTATAAGATATGCCAAACTATATGACTTTCAGCTCGCTGAGGTCGTGTGGAAAAATCAAAACCGACTTGTGTTTTGTCTGTATAGGTCTTCGTGTTCTGGTTGGCAAGTTTTATACAAATACATGACTTGGGTGGTGTTTTTAACTTGTATGTACATGCGGAGTATTTTTTTTCCATTGTTTACGTTTTATGAATCGGGATTGCGATAAGGTTGTAATGTTTCTTTGGCGCGAGTCGAGAAGTTTGAATGATGTGAAGGAATTTTTTCAGATTGAATTACGAGATTTTCTGATTTTAATGGTTTCGAATCATTTTTAATGTCGTGAAACACGTTTTTGAAGATTTTTTGTAGTAGGGTGTGAGGCGTTGAAATTTCGATTATTTTAAGACAAGAAATAAGTATAAATTTTGCTGTCAAATTTTAGGCGAATTTTCCCTCTCCTGCCCTCCGCCAAAAATAAAACGAAAATTTCTTTTCAAGGGCATCGTCCTAGAATTCAGAAGTTGTTTTTATTGTGATTTTCAATCAGATAATGAGATACTTTAATTAGGTACCAATAAATATGTCTTGTTTTTGCAATTTTTAAAAAAGCAAACCTCCTCCCCCCCCCCTTCTTCTAAAATCGTCGTTTGTCATATTTATTTTTTATATGACTTTTTAAATGCTTCAGAAGAATTTTCGTCGAGTTTTTTTGTAATTTCAGATTTTTCGAACGAAATTGAATAATTCAATTCAAAAAAGCAGCCTAATCATATTTTCAGAGCTAGTGAGAAATAAATAAAAACAGAATCATTTTCAAACCAGATTTGTTAGAAACCCCAGGAGAAAAAATTAATTTTCTACACGATGTGCTGGGTAAATAAGAATCGATTTTTTTGATTCGTTGTCCCAAATTGGGGAGTATACAGGGGTTTGAATTTCGAAAATTTGGCTTATTTTCGTATTGAGCTGAAGCTGGCTGGTTTTTGCCTTGAGACGGACCTGGTGGGTCTGAAAAATCGGTCAAGGGTATCTAAAATGGGTATTTTAGTACTAGAAGATGATGTATCTCGGCTTAGAGTACGAATATGAAACAAATTCAAATTCGATTTTTTGGTCATTTGGCTAATTTTTGAATTGAAGTATTGAATTTGTAATTAAATAGATGTTCTACCCAAATCTTCCCTTTTTTACCCCGAACACTTCCTGAATTGCGTTTTGATAATTTTTTCCACGTGATTTGAAGTATACATATAAAGAAGGTAAATGATCTTGATCAATATTTCTTCGTGGTTGAAAAAAATTGTTGACGCTTCCCTTCCCCCCTCCCACCTTGATCATTATTAGTTTTAGAAAAGCATCGAACGAATCAAATAATTCATGGGTTTTTTCTCTAATTTGTTTTCGTTTTCATTTTTAGTAACATTTTCATATGAATTTTTTCCAATTTTATTAAAATTTATTGTATGTAGTCCAATTCTGAATGAATTTTGTACCCCCTCCTCGGCTTCTGTGCCGAATTTTGATGGTTTTTATTTTTTTTGAATATGCATTCCTCTTTTTTATAACACGGATTTTTTATAATTTTTCATGTGAAAAAATTTTAATACGCGTTTTCAATTGCTTTAAAATTAACTGAAGTAATTTTCAGGGACAAGTCGAACTATTCAGCAACAAAATTTGATTTTCTGAATTGATTTTTCGAGATTTTTACAAGTTTTTGAAAATCAATTTTGAAATGAATTGGCTCAATTTTTAAAAGAATACCCCCCCCACCCTCCTATTTTTATACTACCCTCAAAATTTGAGAACATGGTTTGAAATCACCATTTTGACCAAAAATGACAATTTTGACAAAAAATCACGATTTTTACCTTAAAATTATGATTGTAACCAACAATTCATAGTTTGGGCAAAAAAAAACAATTCATAAAAAACAGAGATTTTGACCAAAAATCATACTTTCTACTTTGAAATCACAATTTTGGCAAAAAATGACAGTTAAGACTAGAAAATGTGACAAAAAATGATGATTTTGACCAAAAATGAAAATATTGTCAAAAAATCACAATTTTTACCTTTATATAACAATTGTGACCAAAAATTCAAAATTTGGACGAAAAAAAACAATCGATGAAAGGCGGAGATTTTGACCAAAATTGACACTTTCGACCTTGAAATGACAATTTCTACTTTGAAATCACAATTTTGACCGAAAAATGATAATTTTGACTTAGATTAACAATTCTGACTAGAAATTACAGTTTGGACTAAAAAATTGAAAATGACAAAAAATGTTGATTTTGACCAAAAAAATGAAAAATTTGACCAAAATTGGTATTTTTTACAAAAAAATTACAATTTTGGCCAAAAGTAACAGTTTTCACACTGAAATGACCATCTTTAATTTTTAATAGCAATTTTGACCATTAATTGATGACGGTTTTGAATAAAAAATGGCAACTCTGACAAAAAACATTTTCGACCAAAATCACATGCATAAAAATTTTGAATATGGAACGCCCGGGGGGGGGGGGGGGACCCCAAAACTTATAAAAATTTTGAATATGGAACCGGGGGGGGGGGGGGTCATCCTAAAACTTTGTGCATCATAAAATTCATTCTGTTACGATCTCTTGAATTTGAGTGACCCAGATGACTCGAATTTTTGGATTTGGAATAATAATGAAAAACTGACTTTTTGCACGTGGAAAAAAGCTTCAGAGATTCTGACATTTAGGACTCAGAAAATATCAGAGATTGTCGTAAGAGAATCTCTGAAATTTTAGGTCCAAAAATTCAGAATCTTTAAGAATTTTTTCAAGTTCAAAAAATTATTTGGGAAACGCATTTTAGATAAATATATCTACGTAGTAATTTTGAAGTTGTTTTTGATGTATTTCTCCTTATTGCGAAAGGGCTGCACTCTAATTTAGATTAACATTTTAACATGGATATATATTGTGGGTGGGGGTCGTTCTGAAAATCTTGGCCACTTTTTTGTCAACTTTTTCATCAATTTTTTTCGACTTTTCAATATTTTGTTGTACTTTTGAAAACTTATAAATTTTAAAAAGACATGTTCATGCATCAATATGTCTGCTTGAAGAGTGGATCTATTCAATATGGATATGTTTCATGTCTGATAGTCTTTAAAAAGTTTTGTCCATTTTTTATTACCCGTTTTTATTATTTTTTGGCAAATTTTTGAACTCTAGATTTCGTACAATTGCAGCCAAGTTTGAAAAGTTAGCGTACTTATCAAACTAATGACCTTCAACAGGTGAAATTTTAGTCTGCCACATGGAATTGTTTACGAAAACGACTTTTTAATGTGTTTCTGAACTTTTCCGTGAAATTCTCAACTAATTTTTCGAAAGTTTTTGCTTCAATAAAATTTTATGGCATTCTTAAGTCCTCTGTTTGCCAATATTTTAGATTTAAAAGAACTGATTGATTTTTTTTTTTTGAGAAAAATGAAATTCAAAATAGGAAAAAATTTTACAATTTTTTTTATAATAATAAATTACATAAAATCAAAGTTAGAGCTGATAATTTTTAAATTTGAAATCAGGACGAAAACGAAATACACGTGTAATGACGTAAACTCATAATTTCAGTTTAAAATAAAATAAAATTGATGGAGATTATCGTAGAAGCGTGAATATACTCAGTTATACTTTCATACATATGTATAAGTCACTTACTGGAAACCCCCTCTGGTAGCACATATTCGTTTCTTTATCCCCCCTCACCCCGTTTCTACAAAATAAAATCCAGCCAACTGAAAAACTCGCATTAAAATTTTTTCTGGTTAAATTCTCAGAGCTGGGATTTAAAGTCATTATCAAAACTGGCATTTTAATCGAATCCACCCCTTCTCACTTCGTTTTCTCTCCCGAGTACGAAAAAAAGAAAAAAGTAAAACATACCCGAGTAAATTGACTATATTTCGTTCCCATTTAACCGCGTTGAAAAAAACAACAAAATTGAACCTCGTTACGTGTTAATTATGCAATTTTCGATTAATTTTTCACCATCGCGTTTCGCTATGAATGGCTTCCCTTGAAAATACCCCAGCGTATACTATATAGAAAATCCTCCGTACGTCAAATCGTTAGATATTGTTTTTACTCGGCAACAGTTTCGAATACAAGACTGTTTAACGTCGTGATAAAAGTAACTCTCGCAATCAGGTAGCTTTTGTGTACATAGGTTTAGACTTTTGCGGTCGTTACGCGCATAGCAATCGAGCAAGAAGGAAATTTGTTTTGATCGAAGCACGAGTCGAGTAGGTATATACGGTTAATTTCATTTGTTATTTGTCAAAAACGTACCGCCGCGTTGCTTGTACTTGGGCCGCTGTAGAAGCTTTTATAGTTAATTAGACATCAGCCTTTTAAGTTAAAAGGCGAAAAGAGAGAAAAAGCAGCGTGTACTTGGACGTAGACGTATCGTATATGTACTGCGTATATAGGTACAAGAAACGAGAAGTGAATAGTGTACGATGAAACACCGTGTTTATACTTATTATTTATCGTATATATATATTTTTTGTTCGCAGCAAAGTTCCCGGGTTTATTAGACTTTTAGCACCAAAAGGCTCTTTAGAAATACACGAAGAAGCATGGAACGCGTATCCGTACTGTAGAACTATTATAACGGTAATGTATTTTATACTACACGTATATAGTATACTTAGATATTATAAGAAATGCGATGGAAAACCTCCCTCCTCTCGAGAAAGAGAGAAAATAAGAAAAAAATTGGGAGAGATTTTCTCGTCGTTATTACCTTATATTTTTTTTTCATAGTATATTTAATAATAGAAAATACATACCACGTATACCTGTGATATAGACACCTGAGTTTGAAAAGACACCTTAGGATGCAGGGTATCGATACTTCGATTGGAAAACTGATGGCTGATAATGGTACTCGCTGAGAGCAACAAAAATATTTATACAGGGTGTTTCATAGCTGAGGTACCTCCTTCAATCCAGTAAATAGGCAATTCATCCTGCGTACAATGATGTATGCTTGCCTACCCTTCGAATTGCAGATGCAGGAGTCATTTTTGCCTTGATAATGTTATAAAAAATCTTCAAAAAGTGAGTATACAGGGACAGCAGGGTAAAAGGGGTGTTCCAGTTTGAACCCGAATCACAAAAACTGGTACATACGTGGTCTGACAATTGTTTTCCCGGAATTTTGGTATAGCGCGGCACGTGGTAACACTGCTACGCTGAGTGCGGTC
>FIZU01059951.1:0-12417 GCA_900064475.1 Pseudococcus longispinus
TATCATCCATTTTACGTTATCTCTCAAACGTCTCGCGTAATTTGCAAAAAACGAAGCATGGAGAGACGTTCCACCCCCCGGGGGAGTTGCCCCGCCAGCTGGGGCCCGAGGGTTTTGTGTGGTGACTATTGGGACCACATTCAACACTTTTTCGCAAAAAAATACCTGCTACCTTTTTTTTCCGTTTTTTCTCATTTTATGATCTAATTTTACTGGACTAGTATTTTTCAATTCCATAAAAAATTGAAAAAAATTAAATTAAGTATTATGTATATAAAAATTAATTTTTTACCGTTCACTTCCAGATAGGTTTTTGGAGGGGGAAAAAATCAAAAATGAAAGCGTTAAATATTTAATTTAATTTATGGGAAAATTTCTACCCGTGGAAAAGTGTGATTAAAATTAGAACTTAGAAGTGGAACATAGGGGCAGTTTCGTTCATTTACACGATGATCATGAACACGTTCTGTTCACTCCTCACAATAACAACTCCCATTTAGGTGTAACTGATGATACATTGCAAGACAAACATTTTTTGACCAGAAATTACCCATTTAAGTGAAAAAAATGGTCGAAAAAATTGTTTGTTTGCTTGGTACACATTATATATTTTTTTCAAAATTGCACCTCTGAAAGGGGTTACCAAAATGGCCGTTAGAGAGCTTAAAATTCCCATTTGACCTTGACAAGTGCTCGAAATGTTTTCAAAAAAAATCCATAAATTACCCTTGGTACTATCTACTATTCCTGCAAGTTTGAATAATTTCGGATGAAAACTGCCAAAATAGACATTTTTAACGAAAAACCACGTTTAAACCCCTCAGGAGTTAAGGATGAGATATTGAGCTAAAAATTTTGTTACGTGGGTTTTAGACCAAAAGGACCACTTTCCACCGGATAATTTCAAATTTGGTGCTGGGGGCCAAATCATCCCCTATAAACCCGGCTATGCTTTTACTAATTACTGCAGTAATGACGATTTCATCAGAATTTGAAATCCCCAGTTGATTCTTTTCTCTTCGAATGAGGTAAATTTTTTATTCATGATTAAAAACTGTGATAACAGTTGAAAATTTTACCTTTACAATGAATATTTATATTTGACTCGATAAAGAACCCAATGGCAAAAAAATTTCTCAGACTTAATGCATAAAAATCTACACCTCGACAAGGGAGAGAAAAAGGGAAACAGCTTGGAGAAAGAGAAAGAGGCGAGAAAAAACGCATTAAAACCTCAAAACGATATAAAGTTCTTTTACGCGCGCATGAATAGAAAAATTTTCAGTATTTTTGAAACTTTAATACCTTAGGACAAGTCTGTATGAAGTTGGCAATCGACCTCGAAGCGACCTAGCAGAATGTAACCGTTATACACGACACATTCTCAATGGAATTCATTTCAGAACGACTAATGGGACCAGGCTGGCGTGTTATCATGACTACAGGGTTGGAAAAGGATGGAGAGAGTGTTTAAGCTGGACAACAGGACCAGCATTACGACCCCTGGGGACCGCTCTGGGACAGTGCGGTAACCGTAGTAAAATTAGACGGGCGACTCCTCTTCGCCCCACGATATACAGGTATATTGCGACTGTTTATTATACAGTTATTGTTACCATAGTAACGAGTACTCGAGGGACCATTCTCTAGGGACTTCGAAGAGCCTTGTTACTCGTATATTGTCGTAAGTACGTATAAAATTTCGAGCGATGTTGGCGTTCTCTGTCGTTTTTTGAAACATTATAGAACCAACTTTTTTTTTGAGGTATATAAAAAACGCTCGCACATCAACTTATTTGTACTGAAAATTTATCACGATGCTGCGAAATTTCGCTAACCGACGAACACGCGCGTCTTGTTGGATTATTAATTTGGATAGCGGACGAATTTGGGTCAGTACTCTTGGTTGCGTGATTGTTAGTGGTGCAACTTTGGCGTTAGGGGCGAGTGATGATTGATTGTTGGCGGAGTTATTGTTGAAAGCGTTAAGCTGCGGGAATTTACCCGGCTCCGCGGTCCGGTATTTACGTAATTGGCCAACAGATCAAAGCTTGGTTGTGTGTGAGATGCGCTTTGCATGGATTTCCTTCTCGCGGACAGGGGGTTGGAATATTTCGTGTATCGATTGTCTTTTCGGATTTTCGAATCGATAGTGGAGTGTTTGAGATGTGATTACAAAATTTTGTGGAATTTATCAAGTTGAAATTGAAAACGATTTGTGGAGACGTGTTTTCGAAAATTCGAACGAAAGCAAAATTAGACAATTTTTAGAAAACTGAATAAAAATGGTTTGAAAAACTGATTTTTGAACAAATAAACCTGAAAAGGTCTGATTCATTTTTGAAAATTATAGGTATATTCTTTTCAATTTTCTTGAATTTCTGGTTTTCATATTGAAAAAATACATTTATCTTGGCTTTGCTTTCAATTATATGTTTAGATAGGTACCTACTTACTTTTATTTATTTTGATCTGCAACCTCAATATACAAAATTTGAAGAAATTCTCAATTTACAGTCTTCCATTTCGTCATGTGGCAACCAGAGATGCAATCAAAATGAAAACGTCCTATGAGCATTTGGAAAGTTGGTAAAGTGGTTTTTGGACATCAGTTGTCAAAATCACAATTTCACCTACTGAAAAAATCACCCAATTTGAAAATGCCAACTAAATATTCACGTTTTGAACTAAATAAGTAAATCAACGTTGAAAAACCGCAGGATAAAAATTAAAATTGAGAAAATTGTTGAAATTTTAGCTTCGGATGCCTCTTTTTGAAAAAAAATTTCACCCTCGTTTCGTTCGAGTACAGTACGTTTCTTTCATTTGACAAAATGATGAATAGTTTTCAAAATTTACATGTCATCACATTTTTCTCTCTCCAAACTCACCATCATTTGAATCAGTTGATTTAGTGGTGTATTTAAGGGTGTTTCAAGAGGTTTAGACCCTCTCTTGACTGCTGAAATTATGAAAAAAATGATGATATTTCAGCTCTTGAATGTTTATTTCTGCAAAACTTTTCGCATGGGCTGAATGAATATACTTTTTTAAATAAAATAATGAATAGGTAGGTATATTTCAGAAAATTTTGCATAAAATCATTTTTTTCTCATGAAGCCCGCCACCCCCACCGGCCACCACCATTTTGAATGTTTGTGTGGCTTGATCACTGTCTGATTGTCTGCCATTACTTATTTCGACCTTCAAAGTTCAAATCAAAGTCTAAAAATTTTAAATAGTTCATTTTCTTTTTTTGTGGCATAGATATATTACTACCATGGCACATTTTTTCAATTAAAACTCGTCCATATAAAATTTTAGCTCTCTCCGTCCCACTGGAGCGAATCTGTGGGTTTCCAAAGTAGCGTCACTTTTGAAAAAGCCTGAAAATGAAGGCTCCTACGAATAAGTTTCTGATAACCAATGTTGTAGGAGAGGAAATTTTCTACCAGAAGCTTTTAATTTGTCAATAGAATGAAAAAAAACTTTGTTTGAGTTTAAAAATGATATTTTTTCTATTAAGTAAAATCCAAGATGATCTGACCTATAAGGATTTAAAATCCACATCCTACAGACTGTTTTCAAAAGGATCTTACATCAAGATCACAGATAAGGATCTTTTGATTTCTATCATAAAGTATCTTGCCCATCCTTGCGCTCTCTGATCTAAAAATTTTCTGTTCGAAATGCAAATTTTTCGAATTTTTGGGCGCAGTTTCCTCCCCTCCTTCATTCAAATCGATTGGTTTTCATTTTTTTAATTGGGAGGGGGGTAGGAGTTACTTTTACTCATTGCTTTGATCTGAAAGTCAAAACGATTTTTCCAAAATTACCTATCGTCTTGAGCAACAAAATATTCGTTTTGTTTACCTTTTGAGTTCATTCCTGGTGTTATTTTATCAAAAAAAGGAGGATTGGTAGGGAAAATATTGATTGGAGGAGGTTAAAATGTAAAAATGACCCACCTGCTACTAAATTTTCCTGTTAAATGAAAAATTCCTCATTTTTTTTCAATAAAAATATTAGTCATACTGAAATTTTTTTTCAAATTCAATTCGAACCTCATTTTTTCTACTGAATTTGCAATCTTGATAACTGAGAGGGGAGAAGTGCACTTCGTACTCTTTCTTCATTTGCTAAAACTCTGTCCTCTGTCAAAAATAACAACAACAACAACAAAATCATAATAAACGCAGTAGAGGAGGAATCAAAATTTTCTATTTTTAGGGAAATGTTTAAAAATGAATGAAAAACAAAATTTAAATAAAAATACCGAAAATAATCACATTAGATATTAAAATAACTCATTTTTTCATCGCTTGAGTCCGTTTCTAATTTCATTTTAACCTCAAAACCGAAATATATTTGACTTCCAGTAAGTTGATATATTTTTGCTTGTAGACTTCAAAAATAAATATTGGTTTCAAAACTCCTTAAAAAAAATTTACCACATATTGAACTTGTATGGAGGTTTGAAGTCATAAAACTAGTTTCAGAACCAAAATTGAGTCTCATTCTCCCAGTTTCAATGGAAATTAAAATAAAATGATGGTTTCAAATTACTGCCCTACCTATCTAATTATGATTTCTTATCCAAAAAAAAGTTTTGAATTTTATTCAACTTTAATTTTTTTTCTGAAAAACTCAAAAGTATTCAGCTGAGGAGGGGGAGGGGGGTGGTCTATTCTTTTTGATCAATTTTTTCAAATTGATCTTGATTTTTTATTCTATGTATGTATTTATACGTGAACTTCCAAATTTTAAAATTATAACGATGAATTGAACAAATTATTCATTTTTTTTATCATAATATTACAGTTAATTTTTAAAACTGATAAATTTTCATTTCGTATCTAATTCGAATTAATTTTCCAGGGGAAGAAGAGGAAGAAGAAGAAGAAAACTTGGAACAAATAAACATAAATACGTCTTACGAAAACAACTCGTTAAATTGTAAGTGAAAATATGATAGTTCATTAGTCATTGCTTACAAAAATATCTTTTTCAATAAAACATATCGATAATTTCAGGCAAAGAGGAAGCTAGCGATTTGGAAGACGATGATCGCATTCAATTTGTGGCTGTTTCGACTCAACCTAAAACCGAAAACGTGGGCTTAGAATCGGGTGAGTGAGTAATTTGCACGTTATAATTTACTCGGTTTAGTGTAGAAAGTCTGGTGAAATCTGACGAACACGTATTACGAGATTAAGAAATATAAGTAGACAATGTACTTAAATGTGTATACTATGAGAAAAGAACATTCTAACTTTTCTAAGTACTATATTTTCGACGCATTGCAGTATAAGCTCTCGAAATATCACTCAAACTGCATATAGGCGTCTTCGACCTTCAGTATCATACTCGATAACAATATTAAAATTTAAAAAATATTTTTTTCGCCTCCTTTACGCTCGTTCCCTATTGCACTCCTTTGATTACGTGGTACAGGCTGCGCAACGTGATTTAAACGCTTATCAAACGAAGATTTCGGTCGATTTTCATTCTTGTCGGTTCATTTGGGAATAATTCAAAAGTAATTCGTTTTTCGGGTGATACAGAAAATTTGGTGGTCGCGCTCTTTATGTTGTCATAGAAACCGTTGAAAGAATGCGTCCCCGAAGATACTGGTTCGGGGGCAAATTCGTCCCTTACGCTTGATTAATGCCACCTAAAAAGACGGGGGCACTGTTCTCGTTTCATCCTTCGGGATTATCTTTCACTTGGAAATAGAGAGAATCATCTTAATTCCTTCATGCAAGTCAGCTTTCTTCTTAACTGTGGAAATATCATTAACTAATCTTTGTCTCTTCGTTCGTCTTGAGGATTAATATAGAAATGTGTGCGTGTGAGTGCAATATACACCGGTAGTTGTGCGTGTAAATGTGTATATCTATATATAAATTACAAAAGTCGCAGAAATTAGCAAGGGAATATGGGAATTTATTTCCCGATCCCAAAGGTCGACTGCATTTTAGTGAAATTCTCGTACAGAGTGAAAGTTTAGTGCTTATATTCCTCCAAGGCTGCGACTTCCAATTTATAATGCAACCGATTTCGATGAAAATTTCATCTGGTGTCTTGTTTCGTCGATGTCTGACTAAAAAAAAAATCGTTAAAGTTTTGTTCGGCGAATTTAATTTTCAAATTTTCCTTTTCAACGAAATGACGTCGTGCAAAAGTTGTTTAATTTTTTCTCATTTAAACTGTAGAAACGAAATGTCAACGATTATAATGAATTTCACGCTTTACGACATTTAATTACATACATCTTCGATGTCGTATATAGATTCTACCTTCGTTAAAGAACAATTTAACTATAAGACCGAAACGAAAAGAAAAGTTTACGGATACTTGGATTATTTTTTCGATACTTTTCAATTAAAAATTTGATCGAACGATTTGTAGGTAGTCTACCCGAAAAACTAACAAATCCATAAGCATTCAGAATCGTCGGATAAATTAAAAACGTAAAAACAATTTAGATTAAACGAAAGAATCGACGAGATATGTTATAAAATTATACACAATCCTCCGGGGAAATGTGTTCCTTCGGTAACTACACGTATACCTATCCTTTAGTTACAAAACGTACCCAAATCGAACCCTATTTCATTCTCTTAAATCCGCAAGAAGACCCACAATGCAGAAGAATTTTGCTGAAAATTTTACTCACCAATTCGCCTCGTATCCCTTTTTCGTGTATGAAATTTCACCGCAGTGGAAAAATAATTACGCGGAAAATTTTAATCGACGTTCGAACACGAGGTCTGCGTTGTTTTCGTGACAGAGAAAAATGGCTTTGCAGATGGACGCTGTAAATGCATTAGTAATCGGCCAACTTACCAACTGATTTGTGTAGCTGGTACATGAATATTCGAGTAAATGATGTGGGAATAACGCGGTTGTAATAATTTTTTGATTTTGAAAGTTCGATGGCCGGTAGAATTATAAAAGTTGGTTTTGTGAAGTGGGGAAGTGGTTAAAAACTGAAATAATAGAAACAAAAACAAAGTCTCATGTTATATCCAAATTTTTGCAAGTTGAAAAATGAAAACAAAGTACTTCAAATATTCTACTTTTCATTGAAAAAAAGTATGATGTACTCAGGGATGGTTTTATGGGGGTATGGGGGGGGAGGGGGGGGGGGGGGGGGTCGGTCAAGCAAACCTCCAATATTTAAATAAGAAAGGCAAAATTTTGGAAAAATTAGACAAAATGAGGTAAATTGATGATTAATTAATTGACGGGAGGAAATTATTAAATAATCGATTGTGGAATTTTGACTAAACCACACGATCGATTGATCAAAACAATCGACTATTCCCATCACCATCACATTTATCCATGTTGTATCAATAATAAGTATATATAGGTTGTCCGGAAACTACTGAGACTGATCGTTCTCGGCCACAAATCCTTCTAGCGAAAATCTGAAAAACAGGCGTGTACCCCATTCAATTCTACCCTAGAACCTAACAAAATTTCAGCATGATTGAATTTGAACTGTCTCAATTATAGCACTTTTAATAAGACGTGTTTGGGTTTCGCATGCCAGATTTTTTGAAAATAAGAAAACCAGAGAAAAATAATCAGAAATACAAAAAAATGAATAAAACTTTGAGATCTTTTTCAAAGTTCATGACTCTCTTTTTTGATACACTTGTTCCAACTGGTTTGCCATTTGCAGAACGCTTTTGAAAAAGTCAGTGACAGTCCAGAAAATCTCTGGATTTAAGATTTTTTCAAAACCATCAGCCCAGAATTTTTCAAAAATATTCTGCAAATGGTAAAATTTCTGATGTAAGTATTTTTCCTTGGTTTTTTTATTTTCAAAAAATCTGGCATGCAAAACCCAAATACTTCTTACTAAAAACGCTGTTACTGACAGTCGCTCATGCGGAACTTTTGGTAAGTACAAATATGTTGGGTAAAATTGAATGGGCTACTTGCCTGTTTTTTCAAGTTTTCGCTAGAAGGATTCGTGGTTGAGAACGAAGATCAGTCTCAGTAGTTCCTGAACAACTTATGTACCTTTCATTTCTGCGATCAACTTTTGAGCTAACTCAAAATTTACTGAAATGTGTTAGATAAATGACCACGAGCTAATAGCAAAATAACTAATTCAAATTCATAGCTAAAAAACTAATATTTTCTTTGAAATAAAGTAGATATAATGAAAGGTTTCTAAAAAAAAATTATATATCCAACGCTTTATACAACTCAAATTTCAATCATTGATTCATTCGTTTGAGAGTTGACTCTACGTGTGCAATTTGATTTTCCGCTTGTGCAATTTGATTCTTTGCTTGCTCGATTTGACTCTTTGCCTGCCCAATTTGACCATTTGCTTGTTCAATTCGGCCATCCGCCTGCGCGATCTGATCATTTGCTTGTGCAATTTTACCCTTTATTTGCGCGATTTGATCATCTCCATACACAAATTGGCCGTTTAATTGCCCGACGCCAATTTCATCATATGCCTGCCTGATTTCACAGTTCGCTTGCGTGATTTTATTCTTTGCTTGCGCGATTTCAGTCTTTGCTCGCGCGATTTCACTCCTTGCTAGTGCAATTTCACCTTTTGCTTGCGTGATTCGACTCTTCACTTGCAGGATTTCATCATTTCCATGAGCAATTGAATCATTTGTTTGCCCAACTTCTCCTTTAACTGCTTCACTTCCTACTTTTCCTTGTGTACTGGATTCACCAGCTTCGTGTTCTGTTTTATCCTCACCTCCTATAACATCTGGCAAGCCAACTATCTTTTGATTAATCAAATTAGCTAATTGCTTCCCCCCCATTACCGAATTATTCAGGCCTGTAATCATTCCATTGAGTATTAATAATGGTGAAACTTCTCCTCTAACTGCTTCACTTCCTACTTTTCCTTGGGTATCAGATTCACCAGCTTCATGTTCTGTTCTATCCTCACCTCCTATAACATCTGGCGAGCCAAATATCCTTTGATTAATCAAATTAGCAAACTGCTTCCCCCCCATTTCCCAATAATTCGTGCCTGTAATAATTCTATTAGCAATATCTGCAAGTAGGACTTCTTTTGTTGCTTCTTGTGTACTAGATTCGCCAGTTTTATCTACTCTTCCATCCTCCCACTTTTTTGTTGTATATCTGAAAAAGTAACTGTTACTGGAAGTTTCAGGAAGACTGAATACTTGCCTAGTAATGGTAGCCAACAGCAGCGTGATTGATAAGATCTGTAAAATATGACGAAAATTTCTTAGGTACTTGATTGTTTTTTTACTACGAGTAGTTCTCTACGGAAAAGTTTTGAAAGGAAGGGTTTTCCACGTGAAAGAATAAAATTTATGACAAGATTTTTGTGATGCCCTTTTCAGGATGACCTTCGGTTATAAGACATATACCTACAAACTACATTGAAAGTATCCAGAATGACCTTTGATGGGGGACCGACAAGCGGAATCCTCCTCAAGGGTTGATTTGAAATTTTAACTGGTCTATGCTCTTGACTCTAAAATCTTCAAGTTTTTTTTTTCAACATCAGCTATTTTTCATATGTAATTACCAAGTATAATTGGGAAATACTTAGAAAGACTGTAGACTTCTTGGAACTAAAATTCCAAGAATAATTTCTCATTAAATAGAAATCTTCTAGTATACCTATTTTGTTTGTATATTTATGATCTAAATAGTAATGTTGTTTTTGCTGTGAAAATTTTCAAAATCACTCATCAAATTGTTACCTACGTGAAAAAAATCACATATTCACATAATTTAATCCAATTTGAAAAATATGCGGTGAATTGAAAACGATTTTTTTCAAGGAAAATTAATAGCTAAGAAAATGAAAGTAGGTAAAAAAACGACTTACTGAGATCCTTTTCAGCATGATGATTTGAATATTGGGCAAATGATTATAATCTGCCTGAATTGAAATAAGAAAAATTGTGTATATTTGAATTCACAAATTATATGCTACTGCAAGAGTAATATCGAAAGCAACATTTTACTGAAAAAAATAATTTGTAATTAGAGATGCCATTTTATTAATACAACTTCTCCGGAAAATTTTTATCTGTATTTTTTGTATTGTCCGACATAAACGTGCATTGAACTTTACCAATATAGTAACTCAAAACTAGGAACACATAATATTATAACGAATTTGATAAACAATGCGAATAACTACACGCGCGCCAATGCTTCGAAGATGATCTTCAGTTTAATCTAACGCCGAATAGCAACTGGTTTGACTGCGCACGCATAATGCTGTTTTTGTTGAAAGCATTGATTATGTAGATAGATACCAGATACCTATAAAATTTGTATAGCCAAAGGTTAGGGAGCATCGACCGAACCGTGCAAATCAATTTGATGGTGGAAGGGTCAACGTCTGCTCTTAGCTGTTACAGCTTCATATGGTTTTTTCACCTTGTTGAGGGAGGGGGTGGAACCGCGGAAATGGCATAATAAAAATTTTCATAAATCTTGAGGAGTGGGAAAGTAGATGTAAATTTTGTTGAGTTATGGATGTTTACTTTTTCTGTGTGTAAAGGAACTACCATCATGTCACCCATTGTTCTTCAAGGGTTTGTGAGGGTCTGCCTTAATTTTTTCCATCAGTTGTAATTTTTTGTTGTAATACCAAGTTTTGGATCGAGAGTAGATAAAGAGTAGATAAATTCTGTGTACATAATTGAGAATTGTTGAAAAGACACTTGCTACTAATAAAATAGAACAAAAGCTGTATAAATTATAATAATTTGAAATTTACTGAAATGCTCTGGGTAAATTATCACGAGCTAATAGCAAAATAACTAATTCAAGTGCGTAGTTACTACTATATATTTTCTTTGGAATAAAGTTCAATGAAATTTCAATCTTATTTTCATTACTTTGAGAAATCACTCATTCCTTGCGCAATTTCACCACTCATTTGACCCATTTCTTGCACGAGTCGATTATTCATTTGAGCCATTCCTTGCGCGAATTGACCATTTTTTTGACACAATCCTTTAGCGATTTGACTTATCATTTGACTCATTCCTTGCCCGATTTGACTCATTGCTTGCTCCATCGGACTCTTTGCTTGCTCTGCGTCTGTTTGACTGGTTTGCGTGATTGGAATTTTCCCTTTATTTATCGTTTTCTTCAGGTTGAAGACTTCCACGCCATTCGGACCTACCATTATTTGACCACTACCGGAGATCTGCAGATTCGTGGGTCGATCTCCCGTTGCTCCTTCACTTCCTGCATCTCCTTGTGTACTAGATTCGCCGGCTTCGTATACTCTCCCACCCTCCCACTTTCCTGTTTTCCAATTATAAGTGTAATTGTAAGTTTCCGGACGACTGAATACTTCCTGAATAATGGTAGCCAACAGCAGGGCGATCCAAAAGATCTGTAAATTGACGGAAATATAATATTTGACTTGTTCAAATATAAATTTTAAGTCTATAGGTCACTTGACAGAAAGTTTATTGTTTCTAAAAAGTATATTATTGAATTTTTACAAAATGTAGTTTAAAGTTGGAATGGGAGAATTTGGTACAAATGATATTTCTTTTTTTCAACATCAGCATAATTTTTAAAATCAAGTAGGTAAGGTATAGTGGGGTAATTACAAACGAAAAATCGTGTAATTCGACTTTGGCGCCGTATTTCTCTCAAACTAACCACACGATTCCAAGGAAATTTATACAGTAGATACTTACTTCATTGAGTTCTGTGTAACATAATATACTAAAAGCGCGTTGCTCTATGTTGATTCAAATTTGAACGCGAGCTGATTTACGTTTGTGAAAATTTGAGTTTTGCACTTGCTCCATGGCGGGGCGGGTAAATGCAAAATTCAGGAACATCAGTTCAGCTAATGACTTTTTGAAACTTTTGACAAAATATTCGTATTCCTTTCACAATCATACGTATTATGAAGTTTAGGATGCTGAAAAATACTGAAAATTGAGGAAATCACACCACTTTGAAGAAAAATCAACTCGAAATTCGAAAAAACATACTTGGTTGATTATTTTCAAACGTTTCAAATCGAAATAAAACCGCTCAAATCATGTTCTAACTTGACCTAAACATTGTTTAAAACAATGATAAACTTAGTTGGGGAAGTTGGGGTAGGTGCAAAATCGTAATTCCGTTCATTTTTTCATTTACCCCATGGGTACCTGGAGCTGGGGTAAATGCAAAATCGCCCCTGACGACCTTAAAAATGGTTTTTAAAAAAAATTGAAATACTCATTTGAAAGAGTGGTCTTTGAACTTTATAAAAACCCATATCACTCAATTTTCCCAAATTTTTTAAAATTACTAGAAATTTTTTTCTGAATATGTGATAAATTTCACTGACAACTTGAAAATGGGTATGACAAGATTTTGTGTCACAACGTTCACACGGAAGGTAGCCCGGATCCGTTCATT
>FIZU01059952.1:0-15480 GCA_900064475.1 Pseudococcus longispinus
AGTCTGACAAAATATCGAAAAGTCATCCTAAGCTTTTTAAAAATGTCATCAACTTAAAGTCTGACAAAATGTCAAAAAGTCATTGCGGGAAATGTCAGCGTTACGGACAGACGGACAGACTGACACTTCATGGATTTTATCTATTAAGATTTTAATGGGTTTTTTTTCAATTTCAAAATGTCAAAAAATTAGTCAAAATGTGAAAAATATCAAAAATTGACCATTTTATAAAATTTTCCAAGTCCAAAAAATTTGAAAGATTTCGTTTTTTTTTCGTAATTTTGCAAAAAATGAAAAAAAGTACATAGTATCATTTTTACACTGGGAGGGAGGGGGGAGGGGTAGAACATTTCAGCACAAATTAATGTTTTTTCTAATTTCCTAACTATTGTTTAAAACTGTTTTTCTTTTGGTTCAAAAAAAAAATACATTAAAAACAAAAAAAAAGTTAAAACATTGTTTTTTTAATTGTTCAAAACACCAACCCTCCCCCTTTCACTGCAATGGTGCATATTACACCCAAACAAAATTTTGAAACAAAAATTCAACGAATACCCAAAGGAATTCTTTTGAAATTGGACTTTGCCTTGGAAAAAAGTCAACATTTTTTTTTTTTAATAAAAAAACTTTGTAGTGCTTTATCTTGAAAAATGTTGAAATCTACATGAAACTGTCGAAAATTATGAAATTGTTTGAGATCTTTTGGAAATCACTGAAACAACCGTAAAAAACAAAATTTTGAACAATTTTTGCAACATTTTCCATAATTTTCGTGATTTTTTTAAAATACAATTTTTACGATATTTTTACATTTTTTCATAAAAATTGGTGAGAATATAGTCAAAAGGACCAAAAAATCGTTAAAGTGTTGAAAATTCCATTAAAAGTCGTTGAAATTTCACAAAAATTAGAAAAAAGTTTGTTAAAGAGATGAAAAAAATCATTATAAGATCGAAAATTTCGTAAAAATTATGAAAATATTTCTAAAAATCGTTGAAAAATATTGTAAAAAAAAGCTTTACATTATTCAATAACTTTCATAAAAATTGGCAAAAATTTCGTAAAATGTTGTGAAAATTGTAACACTCTTCACATTTTCAACAATTTTTATGATTCTTTGGACTTTTTTCACAATGTTTTTTTCTGATTTTTGTGAAAATTTTGACAATTTTATAGCAACATTTTCGACGATTTTCATGGTTTTTTGATTATAATTCTTTTCAATCGTTTCATATTTGAAATAATTATTATGCCAGTTTTTAAAAAATTTACGAGATTTTTAACAGTTTTTGTGATTTTTTGCTCATTTTAATGATTTTTTTAATCAAATTTTTATGTACATTTCATTAATTTTTAACGAAATTTTTACCGATTCTTGTGAAAATTGTGAAAACTAGATTTTCGAAGATTTCCATAACTTTTTTGTTGTTCAAAAACAAATTTTTACAGTTTTTCATCAATTTGCACAATTTTTTCACCACCTTCATAATATTTTTATCCTTTTTTTTTTTGAAATTTTGACAATTTGAAAATATTTTTGACGATTTACGTGATTTTTTAACCGTTTTTAGACCATTTAAAATATTTTTTTGGAAATCTCAATAATTTTAACGTTTTTTTGAAGATTTTGATTATTTTTTGCTACTTTTTACAATATTTTTGGGCATTCATTTTTATGAAAATTTTGACAATTTCAACAACGTTTTCGACGATTTTCATGACTCTTTTGCCATATTTGTCATAAATTAAATGACTTTTATGAAAATCGCAATAATTTATACGAAATATTTGACAATTTTCATGAGTTTTTGGCACTTTTTGTCACATTTTAAATTATTTCAATGAAAATTTGAATAATTTTCACAATCAGCGTCAATAATTTTTTGACGTGCAGTTTCACAAATTTTTACCACCTTTTGTTTAAATTGCAACGAATTTGAAATATTTTCAACGGTTTTCATGATTTTTTTTGACCATTTTTACAACATTTTTGATGATTTTTTGTAGAAGTCTCAGCAATTTTAACGAATTTTCAGATGATTTACATTATTTTTTGAAAGTTTTTTTAATTAATACTTTTACAAATTTTTCTGAAAATTTTAACAGTTTCAACAAAATTTTCGTCGATTTTTACGAGTTTTTGTCAAATTTTAAATGATTTTGATGAATATTTCAACCATTTTCAAAATCATTGTCCTAAATTTTCATAATTTTTTAACCCTTTTTTACGATATTTTCATCAATTTTTGGTAAAATTTGACAATTAAAAACACATTTTGGACAATTTTCATGAATTTTTGACCATCTCTATACAACATTTTTGGTAATTTTTCTTGGAATTTCCAACGATTTTGCAAAATTAGTATTTTCACGATATTTTCATTTTTTTTTCTTTGTTTTTTGACTTATTAGCGAAGGCTACACATGAACATGAGATGAGTTCAATTGAATCGAAGCCAATGTGGCCCTTATTACAGAAACGCCATTATAAATTTTGTTATAGTTTTCCAGCATTTCGAATGCGATTCGTAGTCTGTTATAAATTTATAACACCGGCGACGAACCAAAAAACGAATCAGAAAATTTCCTCAACTTTGATACGGCGAAGGCTTCACAGCTGTGAAAATTTAAATTTTCATATCCACGTACAAATGTACGAAATTGAATCGACCTCGAGAGTGTCATATTGCCACCCTTCTTTTAAAATTTGTTCACACTACGTATAAGGTCATATGCATACCTCTACCTTCATTCTATCAACTCTTGGAATAGACCTTTTGTAAAATTGAAACGATAGGGTTAAAAAAAAAAAACTTACCAAAATTTCGCGAAAATTGTTCTCGCCATCATCAAGTATTCCAAAACCACCGACAAGTTCGCCAATCCGATGATGGAAAATCGTATCTGGTTAAAAATTCATAAATTTCAACATGCTAGCGAACCTTAGGTACCTACTCGTAATTCGTATGCGAAAAAACTTCATCGACAAATCCTCTTTTGGAAGTCGAGTTGGAAATTTTCTAAAAAGTTTTATTTAAATACATAATTTCGATTAATGCTCGAATACGCGTATTTATCTCGTGTAAAAGATTATACTCGACTACGAAATAGGCGATAATACTAAGTCCTGCTGTAAAAGGTATTCAATGCGTATGAAAGTTTATTAAATCCTCTAAACACTCGATTGTTAGACTCCTTTAAAAATTCATCACCTTTGCTAACTTCATTAAAAATGAATTCGGCAGCCGCGTTAACAAAAGGCGGCGATGGTGGTATCGAATTTTCTCGATTGTCGAGTCGAAATGTGTATAGGAAATACCATTTGATGATTCTCAAGTACAGATGAAATACCTATCCGGTTATCTGATATATTGACTGGTTGTGAAAATAACTAGGTCGATGTGATGATATTTCATTAGGAAAAAATTAGCTATGCTATGATGAGTAAATTCTGATCATATTCATACTGCCCAATTTTCTTCGTATTACCTTTAGTCCAAAAATTCATTAGATAGGTAAATACCTTTGGAATGGAAAAAAGTGAATTTTTTCGGATTAGCAGAAAATATCATTTAAATGGATGCTTCGAAACGATTATGTTCTTTTGTTAAAGCAACAACTCATCTGTGGATTCTTTCTAATTTCCGGACGCAGATTTTCGGAAACTATTCGGTCTGGGTATTTTTTCCTACGTATTATTTCGAAGAACTCAGATGGTATTTTTTGATGTAAAAAAACATTTTCGAAGATATTTTACACCCCTTCTTCTTTTCTCCTACTCGAGGCACTTTTATTGCATTATTTTCAAAAACTTTTAATTTCAGTAAAAATGAAGGCAATTTTTTCGGTATTTGGCACAAAGTGATATTTCGTAGTGATATATTTACGATACCCCCTCCCTCAATTTTGGTTCACTCCTCTATGTTTTTTTCGTCGTTTTAAGTTTTCAAGAATAAAAAATGTCATAAAAAGGAGGAGCAGGCATTCTCGAAAAACTGCTAAAAATTCGTATTTTTGTGTAGAATTTCCTCATATACTTGGTTTTGTCGATTTCTTTGATCTAAGGGCTGAAAATCGACAAAATCCCTAAAGAAAAATCGTATTTTCATTTTTTTAATGAAAAAACCAAATTACTTGAAAACGATGCCTCCAATAAAAAAATTCCTAATAACTAATATTGTAAAGAAGAAAATTTACAATCTAGAGCAGTGGTTACATTCTTGTTTACCTCGTTTTTTGGAGGGAAAAAAGTTCTATCAATTGAAAATTTGCACTAGATTGCAAATTAGTACTATCTCAAAAGTATTTTCGCTCAATTTTTTTTTGTTAAAAGCAATTTTATGACTGAATCATAATCTAGAGTCTGTTGAGAAACAAATGAGTTGTTATGCAATTTTTTTAGGACTCCCTTTTTTCGAGGGTCCATCCCCTCTCCTTGAAAGTTTCCTATCTCCGTTCCTGAAGCAGCTTTTGAAAAAATTTTCAAACAAAAGTTGTACATTGAAATACTAGGAATAATTTTAGTTATTACAAAATTTTCGATTAGACCCTCCCCTCCCCTCCAATTTTGCATAATATGTTTGAAAATCACCCCTGACTTCAATTGTACCGATCTTAGTTATTTTAATGCAAGATTGGCTTGCAGCACTTTCCGGGGGGGGGGGGGGTAGTCTCTGTCAACAGTCGATTTGATTGCACTTTGACCAGACAATTTGATAAAACAATGAAGGGATATGCTATTTTTCATTCTCGTTTTCTTCGAGGATCAACCCCTTTTCCAAAAATCTCTTTTTCTTTGTATCTAAGGCCCCAATTGAAAAATTTTTCAAACAAAAGTTGTACATTGGGATACTAGGAATAATTTCAGTTATTACAAAATTCTCGATTGGACCCTCCTCTCCCCTCCAATTTTGCATAATATGTTTGAAAATCACCCCTGACTTCAATTGTACTGATCTCAGTTATTTTAATGCAAGATTGGCTTGCAGCACTTTCCGGGGGGAGGGGGGATAGTCTCTGTCAACAGTCGATTTGATTGCACTTTGACCAGACAATTTGATAAAACAATGAAGGGATATGCTATTTTTCATTCTCGTTTTCTTCGAGGATCAACCCCTTTTCCAAAAATCTCTTTTTCTTTGTATCTAAGGCCCCAATTGAAAAATTTTTCAAACAAAAGTTGTAGATTAAGATCCTTAAAATAATTTTGGTTATTACAAAAATTTTTATTAGACCCCTCCCTCCCCTCCAATATCGCATAATATGTATCTAAATTATTCAATGATTTTCAAACTGATTATGCAAAATTGGAGGGAAGGGAAGGGTTTAATCGAAAATTTAGTGATAACTGAAATTATTCCTAGGATCTCAATCTACAACTTTTATTCGAAGTTTTTTTCAAAAGCTGCTTTAGGAATGGAGATAGGAAACTTTTAAGGAGGGGGGTGGTAGATCAGTTTACGAATCCGGACTTGAAATGATTCTTCACTAATAAAATAAGGTTGAAATACTAATTAATGGGAGGAAATGATGTAAAAATGAGTAAATATTGAAATTTTCAAATTTTTTTCATTTCCCTACTAAAATTCGATTTTTTCATGGGCAAAAAAAATCGATTTTCAGCCCTTTGTTCAAAGAAATTAAGAAAATCAAATATATGTATCTATTTGAAAAAAAAACTCTACACTAAAACAGCAATTTTTTAGTATTTTTTTTTTATTGTTCGCTCGTGCAAAAGAACGAAAAATTTCATAAATTTTTATTAAAATTGAAAATTCTTCAAAATGATGTCATGAAGGAGCTATAACTCATGCAGGAGAGGGGGAAGAGGGGGTCAAAACTTTCTCAAATTTTTTTTTGATAAAATAACCCCATCTGATGAATTTAGAAAAGAAATAGCTCGGACTGATCTTTCACATACTTTCGATAAATATTCAATTCGAATACCTCCCCTCTGAAAAAATCTCAAATATTCCACCAAAAAACCACCCCCAGAATCATGGTCGCGGTACAAAACTCAGCCCTGTATAAAGATCGTAATAACGCTGTCAGGTTTTACTTTTTCTTAGAAAAGTTTAAACGTTTCTTAATGTTGTTTTATGTCTCTCTTGACAGAACCATCCTCCATCTCACTTTTTCCTTTATAACAGTTAACACAATACTATGAAGTATACCCCCTCTCGCCGATGCACGTATCCACCACCATGCTTTCTTCATCTACCCCTACGCTCGTTTCGCCGGTCTTCATCACATTTCTAACGTTAACGGTTCAGAATCCTCATGAAATCTGCTTTGCTACCACAATAAGCCTAGAACAAGTCTTAACCCTCCGTGAATTGTCCAAGGTCATGTTAAGGGTGTAACATGGTCGTTCCCCCCCTCGTCTCTTGGCGGATCCATCTTCTTAGATAATCATTCAAAACCTTTTTTTTTTCTCCTTTATTTTTATTTTAGCGCGATTGTGTTACTATTTTACAGCTACGAAGCTGGAAGGCGGAACGTAAGTCATGTTTCAAAGATAGAATTGTTTATATGTTGGATCGAGTGGGCGATGAGATACTTACGTAAATGTTTAATATGTTTAGAAATTATTTCACGTTATTTGATTGGTTCGATTTGAAACGGATATAAAATTTCTATCTTTAATATATTTTTTTCACTCATTATCGAATTCATATGTTTACAAAAGCAGCATTAAGACGTGTTAAGTTTAATCAAATATACACATATCGCCTACAAAACCTATTCAAAAATGTCAATCAGTTTTATACCTATATTTGATCATGCAAATGACATCATCTAAATCTGCGTCAACACTTCTATATTCGTAGGTGGAAAAACTTGCCCAAAAAAATACTCCTTATTACTCGATAAAAACACCAGACGATTAAACGTATTGTCTACAAGTTGAAAATATCACAAAGGTATTCGTTTATCTAATAAAACATTGCAACGGGAGATGAAAATTATAGGTTTCAAATTAATTGCCGAATCTTTTCCAGTCTTTTTGTACCCCTTGATGTTACAACGCTGCTTTAGATGACGGTTCGAAGAGAAAAAATAAAATGTGCCGGAAGCGAAAATGAAAAAAAAAAGGAGATAAGATAGGGTGTATTTTTCATGTATACAGCATGTGCATCCCTTGTCTACATATAAGAACATTCCGTTACTTTTATTATATGCACTTTGTAGATACGATGGCGTTGTTTGAAACAAGCAACTACCTAGATTTCTCATACGTGGTGGTGGTTTTTATTTTTCATGTGGAATATTTTCATTGGACAAGTGTTGCTATGTCGAGGACGACGAGAGTTGCGAGAGTAAAAACGAATTCTGTTCAGATGGAAACGTACAATTCACCGGTTGTAATTAACAATCTATAGGTATAGATTTTAGTCCGGCGAATTATCGAACGTGTAAAAATGGCATTTGTCTGCGGTAATCGAGTCTACTACGTTTTGGAAGTATTTACAACGCAGCAGGTGCGTGTATTTTTTTTTCATCGTCTGACATTCGTATAAAGGATGGTGAAAGGAGAGATTTTTTGTTGCTCCCTTTCGGCCCTTTTTTTTCCCATAACGTATAAAAAAAAAACCCTCCATTGCCTTTTAACTTACTGTTTACCTTCTTACAATTCGCCAAGATTTTATAAGACGATACTTTCACCTTTTACGATATTGTTACGAGGTTTGGCGAAGGGATGAAAAAAAAGGATACTTGAGAGTAAACTAACCGAGTGATTTAATTAAGGTGTTTGGAATTATATTCGGAGGTGGCGTTTTTTATTATACGAGGTTGAATTTAAGTTTATATTTTGACGATTTTTTTTCCCTACTCGATGGTGTTTTAATGCGAATGATTTTTGATTTGGAATTTTTCGAATTTCAGGTGATTTTAATCGGGGTGAAATGAGCTGAGAAGGTGATTTTGGAAGGCAATTTTCAATTTTTGGCAAGAATGAAGCAGATATGTTACAGGTAAGAATTGAATCCCAATTTATTAATCTATTTTTAATTGATAAGAATAGTACTTATTTTATGAACAAGGATCGAGGGGCTGATAAATTGAGATTTTATGTAAAAATTTGAAAAATATTCATTGCTGGGTCGAGCATGATGAATCTGCCTATTCAGTTTTTCATCCCTCTTAAGGGGGTAGAACCTCGAAAAACGTGATTTATATTTTTTATTCGCCATCTCTGGAACGTTTTTTAGTCGATTGAAGGAAAATTTGATAGGTAGTTGGCAGTATTGACTATGAACATCCACAATTTTTTTCGATTTTTTGACCTTGAAACGAGTTTTGAAAACTTTGAAAACACCTAGAATTCAAAAAAAAAAAATGAATTTTCAGGGAAAAAATCTCACATGTGCTAGAATATATTTTACACTTCCAGGAATTTTTTCAGATTTTTTGGAATGGTGGTATCTCTCAAAAGCTTTAAAATCTTCAAATACATTTTTTTTGCATTTTATTGCTAAATGGTTGGTCAAATCGCGAAAAAAAAAAAGATATAATTAGGCCTATGTTGAACAGAAGTTGTCAGAATTCTGGAACTCGCTGGATAGCAGCTAGTGTTTGTATCTTGATCATAGATGGATTAGACTAGCCATTCATAAAGAATTGATCAGCTCTTGACTTCAGATTCGCTCTCGAATGATTCGTTCAAAGAACGAAAATGTCATTCATAACGTGGATCGTTTACTGAAGACGTGTTCAGATACAAGTGAATCATTTGCGAACAATTATATTAAACATGAGTCATTGAGTCGTTCGCGAACGATTTGATCGAATGTGTGGATCGTTCTCGAATGATTCATTTTATTGGAAAGATGGGAATATCGTTCAGTTCGCAGATTGCATTGAATATGAGTTGTTGTTTGTGAACGATTTGCTGATTCATTTGTGAACGATTCATTTGATCAGGAAGAAAAGAAAATCGTTCGTGAATGATTTCAGCTAAAGTATAACGAATCATTCACGAACAATTTGATCGAATAGGTGGATCGTTCGCGAACGATTCGTTCGATCGGAAAGATGTAAAAATTGTCCAACAAGTCGATCATAGATGAATCACCGTTATGATTCGATCAAGTTTGAGAATATCGTTCATAATGTGAATCTTTTACTAGAGACTTGATCAAATATGAGTGAATCGTTCAGGAACGATTATTGTGAATATGAGTCATTCGCGAACGATTTGATCGAATGTGCGGATCGTTCTCGAATGATTCATTTTATTGGAAAGATGGGAAAATCGTTCAGTTCGCAGATTACATTGAACATGAGTTGTTGTTTGTGAACGATTCATTTGATCAGGAAGAAAAGAAAATCGTTCGTGAATGATTTCAGCTAAAGTAACGAATCATTCACGAACGATTTGATCGAATAAGTGAATCGTTCGCGAACGATTCGTTCGATCGGAAAGATGTGAAAATTGTTCAACAAGTCGATCATAGATGAATCACCGTTATGATTCGATCAAGTTTGAGAATATCGTTCATAATGTGAATCTTTTACTAGAGACTTGATCAAATATGAGTGAATCGTTCAGGAACGATTATTGTGAATATGAGTCGTTCGCGAACGATTTGTTCAAATGAGGTTAAATCGTTCACGAACGATTCGTTTGATCATGGAGATGGGAAAATCGTTTGCGAACGATTGCATTGGACATGAGTTGTTTTGTTTGTGAACGATTTGATCAAATATGAGTGATTCATTCGCGAACGATTACATTAAACGTGAGTTGTTCGTGAACGATACAATAGATAAGGAATAACGGAAAATCGTTCGCAAACGATTTCATTGAATGGATGGATCGTTCGTGAACGATTCATTCGATCAGGGAGATGGAAATATCGTTCACGAACTATTTCATTGGATATGAGTTGTTTGTGAACTATTTGATCCATTATTCAGCTCGAAAATCATTTGGAAAGAGTTTAGACCAGCTGCTTGCAAATGATTCATTAATCGTTCGCGAATGATTCACATTTATCGAATCAAGTCGTTTGTAAAAGAATCATTTTTTCTTTTTAAACAAACAGTTCGCGAATGATTCATTAACATCCGATCAAATCGATCATGAACGACTAATATCGTCAAGCCGTTCCTGAAATGATTCACTCGTGCCTCGTATAGAATCATTGGAATATAATCATTCGTAAACAATTCATTTCTGTTGAATTCGTTTATTGTAATGATTCTTTTATATTATGTAACATCACATTTTTTGGAATCGTAAGAGAACGACTCATTTGTGATGAAATCGTTCGCGAATGATTCATTGGTATCGAATCAATGATCAAATTATTCGTGAATGTTTCGTGTTTGATTGAACAGTTCTTGAATACATAATTCACTCGTACAGAATCGAATCGTTCTCGTAATGATTCGTTCATTTTTGAGCGAATCGCTTGACATATATTTGTTTCAACTCCAATTATTTGTTGGTGATTCATTTGATCAAATCGTTCGAGAACTATTCTTCCGAATTTATTCAAAAGTTTGTTATTGCGATTTCTAGTGGATCTCTGTACATATAACTCATGTTCATTTCTAATCGTTCGTGAACGATTTTATATTTTTCGAGTCGAATTGTTTGTAAACGATTCATGTTGAATTAAATGATCGTAAATTATTAATTTGTAGTTGCTGAAATCGTTCGCGAATGAATCATTTGTGATGAAATCGTTCGCAAATGACTCATTTGTGATGAAATCGTTCGCGAATGAATCATTTGCGATGAAGTCGTTCGCAAATGAATCATTTGCGATGAAGTCGTTCGCGAATGAATCATTTGCGATGAAGTCGTTCGCGAATGAATCATTTGCGATGAAGTCGTTCGCGAATGAATCATTTGCGATGAAGTCGTTCGCGAATGAATCATTTGCGATGAAGTCGTTCGCGAATGAATCATTTGCGATGAAGTCGTTCGCGAATGAATCATTTGCGATGAAATCGTTCGCGAATGAATCATTTGCGATGAAATCGTTCGCGAATGAATCACTTGTGATGAAATCGTTCGCGAATGAATTATTCGTAATGAAATCGTTCACGAATGATTCATTCGTATCGGATCAAATCATTCATGAACGTTTTTTGTTTGGTTAAAAAATTTTTGAATGATTCGCTCGTACGTAATCAAATCGTTTCCAAAATGATTCTCTTATTTTTAATCGAATCGCTTGAACATTGATATATTCGTTCATGCTCATTAATGATTTATTTATTCAAATCTTTCGCCGGGACCGGAGCGAGCGGGGAAGGGGCATGGGACACCCCCCCCCCCTGAAAAATTAGTCGTTCAGTTGGAAATTTGGACTTTGAGTTGGAAAAGCTATAATTTAAGATGAAACATTGTTGAACGAGTCGGAAAATTACCAAATGAACTGAGTAGAACGTTTTAATCTGAATTGGAAAATTACGATGTTGGTGGGAAAATCACAACTAAAGATTTTTGAGAAAAAACAATTGGAAAATGACGAAATTTAAACTTTTGGGTGCCTTTTTCTGGATTCATTTGGTTTGGTAAAATAATGCATATTTTAAAAATTTGTTCAAATAAAATTACGTTTTTTCGATGAAATTTCAGCTTTTGGATGCCTTTTTTTACAAAAATTTTCGCTCTCGAATCGCTCGGGCGCAATCTCATTTCGACAAAATAATTTATAAATTTTTAAAAATTCTGAATAAAATTAATCACATTTTTCATTGAAATTTCAGCTTTTAAATGTCCTTTTCTGAAAAATTTACGTGTACAGCAACATCCTCCCCTCCCCCCGCCATCCTAAAATTTATGAAAGTTGACCAATTGGGAATTTCATGTTGCTCAGTTGGGAATTCCGGGTTCTCTCCCCCCTCCTCTCAAGCGTATACCTACCTTTGCTAGGCCTTTGTCTTTCGTGAACGATTAGCTCAAATTTATTCAAAAGTTTGTAATGGCGATTTTTAGTCGATCTTTGCACATATATGTAAGTCATATTCATTCTAATCGTTCGTGAACGATTTTATCTTTTTTGAGTCAAGTCGCTTGTGAACCATTCATATTCTAATTTTCCATCGTAGATATCTCGAAAACTATACCCCCATAGGAGAAAAAACTAATCGTTTAACAGAGAAAGGAAATTTTACGCTCTAAAATTTCGTTCCTATTCATTTTTTTCGTAGAATTTCTAATTCGTCCAAAAAATCGATTTCTCGAATTAAAATTTCAAAATGATGAAAAATAGGTCCTTACATTTTTTCACAAAAAAATTGATTTTGTGAAAAAACCTTGAGAAATGAAATTTTTTCATATTTTTTTCGAAATCAGTGCCAAAAAATACTATAAAAATCTTCTATCATATTTTTGACAACTTTTCTACCGCAGGACTGTGTGATTCTAACATTTTGAATGGGGTCGATGATCATAAATTCAGAAAAATTCGTTTTAAAATAAATGGGCTTACTTTGACGACCCACATCTCCACTCTCAGGTGCTTGGGAGGCGTTCAAAAATTTTTATGAGATGGATTGAACTCAAAGGACTCGAAATTTCAAAAAAAAAATCATCAAAATCAGAGAACATATTTTTCATTTTCTGCTTTCTTTTACCTCTCTCAACATTTTTCCATTCTAATTATATTTGGAATAGAAATTTTACAAGTTTTATTATTAAGATGCATCATGTAGGTACCTCGCGATCATAAAATTCCCAAGCCTCCACTCCGGTGTAAATTTTTCTAACCCACGGAGTCGATTATTCTCCGAATATCTTCCTCTCGATTTATTCGCCATTCGCTGGTTCCAGTTTATTGAGACGGTTCGCCATCAATTAACATCGACACGCAGTACTCCAAGTATAACGCGCGCGATTTCAATTTATCAAAGGTGAGCGAACAAAAAAAAAATGAAAAAAAGGTGCACTCCGTAATAAGCGTGTGATTATCGTCGAAGGAAGAAAAAAAATTGTCAAACATGGAACGGACATATATCAAAAATTCAGACAACTTTTCTTCATGGTTTATAAGCAATAATGAATCGAAAACAGATTCGAGGTGCAAAAAAACGTTAGGGTTTTTATTTTGTCACACTTGGCGATATTGTACGAAGGGGTGAAACCCTTCCAAATTATACAATCCAAATTGCCAACTAACTCAGTCAAGAACTACCCTTTTTCTTTTTTGATTTTATCGCCGAAAGAAATATGTATCACCCTTTTTCTTCTGTCATTTTTGAATTATAATTCTTTTACTGGCGAAAATTGTGTATTTTTTCTCGGATGACAGGTTCGCAGAAAAATTGATCCGCGCGGCGTAAGAGTAAGCGATATAGGCCGATTCTCGTTATTAAATTGACCATATCTGTGTGTGGAAAACCGAGCCGACGATTAAATAAGAATATAATTTCCGAAGACGAAGACGTCGCCGATACTTATAATCGCGTAATCGCGCCACGTTATGTTATTTTGTCTAAGATATTCCCCATAATGCCCGCGGCTATAATCAACTCGAACGCGGCGCGATGACTAGTACCTCGTACATACCTACCACACGGTTGTTAGGATTTTCTCGGAATTACGACTGGATAGTAATTTTTCATGTAATTGACTCATAGACTAGGCAATACTCGCGTTACCATAGATCAGACGCCGATTAAACTTTCAAATTTTAACAGTTGAAAGAACTTTTTCCGAGTCGAGCCGTAGTCGTATTGTTTCCATTTCGTGTACATTTCGTAGCACTCCGGACGTGTGGCCTTGATTGGAATGTCGTTTTTCTTAACGTTTGCGTCGTATATCTATTCGGCTCTTGGCTCGTATTTGTGTAGACTACATCTCGAAATGAAAAGCTCCTCGTGGACATTAGACCAAGGTCGATGTTTTAAAATTTTTTTATTCGAAACTGCGATAAAATCGGACTGTTTGAAGAAGCTCGCAGATGTCGTCGAATGATTAAACATTTTTTTGCAAGAATAAATAATTGAAAAAATTAATCATTTTTGATGGCGTTTTTTTCCACATTTATTTGTAGAAAGGGAAAGTTCCTAGCGAACTTTTACAGAGTTATAGATCGATTTGATGGTTCAAATATTTTTATTAAAAGTTTGCGAATAATTGGCAAATGATTTGAATAAAAATGAAGAGTCGTTTTTGAGCGATTTTATTGAATATGAAGGTTTATAAAATCAATTCGACTGAAAATTGAAAAAATTCGAAATAATTCACGATTCATTCAAAAACAATTTCAGTAAATACGAGTGAATTACAATGTATTCGAGAACGATTTCATCCAATGTGAATCATTGCGATAAATTCGATTGAAATTAGAAGGGAAACGGAATCGTTCGTAATCGATTACACCAAATGAGCCATTTACAAATGGTTTGAGCAAATACAGTAGATATAAACAAATTGTTCTAAATAACGCTGAAATTTCTTGAAATATCAAAATTTGAAGAATTTTGATAAAAATGTTGAAATTTTCATAAAAAGTTGTTGAAAAATACTCGAAGATCAATGAAACATCAGTAGACCTAAAATTGTATCAAATATCTCGAAAGTTTTCGAAAATGAGATAAAAATAGTGTAAATTGGGAGGAAAATAGTCGAATTTCAATGAAAATTGTATAAAAATTGATGATATTTCATCTAAAATGGAAAAAATGTTGCATAATTATTCGAAATATGTAGGTACTCGAAAAAAAAATTATAGAATTTTAGGTGATGAAAATTGGCTAAAATAACATAAAAAATGTAATTTTTTCGATATATCAGCCGATTTTTGCTACCATCTTGTGAAATTCTGACGTAATTTCAAAATTTTTCTAACCATTTTGACCATTTTAGCATAGGATATGTTTTAGCGATGACCAATCCACGACGCTGACTTTAAGACACTTTGTCAGACTTTTTTGAACTCAGAAAATTTTTTTGATTTCCACTGACTAAAGGATTTGGAAAATTTTAGAAATAATGCTAATTTTTAGACATTCTCAGACAAACAATTTGGACTTTTTGAACTTGCAAAAGAATCTTGCTAACTCGTCACCTCCCATCGAGCTGAAATTTGTTTCACTTGAAGAGCATGTCACCCACACCTCACAACCAAATTTTGAGCTGTCGCAGTTGTTTTTTCGATTTTTGGTGAATTTTCGAAAATAACGAAAATAGCCCATTAGTATATAAATTTTTTACAAGTACGATAAATCTTGAGATAAAATTCTGAAAATAAAAATTTTGTCATTTTTCAAGCATTTTTGACATTTCTTCAAATTTTTTGAAAACTTCATTTTTAGGAGAAAAAAAATCAAAATTTCGTCATTTTTTTTCTCCTTTCTTAAACTGTTTTCCAAACAGTAAAAATAAAAGTTTCATCACTTTTTAGCATAGATATGCTTTTGCTATGGGGAGCGATCTCGTGGAAAATTCCGTGACGAAATTGTGTAACGCTGACTTTTAGACATAATGTCAGACTTTTTTGGACTTAAAAAAATTTT
>FIZU01059954.1:0-25279 GCA_900064475.1 Pseudococcus longispinus
AATTTAAAAATTCAATTATTAAATGACGGAATAATTCTGGTAAGTCTTGTAAACAAAATAAAAATGAAAGGTGGTTCACGTGGGTTTTTTTAGAAAAGTAAAATAATAGTGTCAAAAATCCATTATGAAAATTGGTAAAAAATTGAAAAAAATTTGAAGTCAATAAATCATGAATATTGAGGAAATAGGATCAATCTGGTTATTTTTTGGGGCAATGCCTCTCCTTTGTTCGAATACATTGCCGAAAATGTCAAAAAAATATTTTGTTGCATCGAAAATTAACATTTTTCAATCATTTGAAATTCCAAATTTTCTTGGAAAAAAATTGGTAATGAAAGATTTTTGATTACATAATTGGTGAAAATGATTATATCTTTCAAATATGGAATTTATAATTGATGGAAACAATTTTTATGAATTTCAATCCATAGTATTTGAAAGATATAATTATTTTCATCAATTTTATAATCGAAAATCACCCTTTGCCAATTTTTTTTTCCAATGAAAATTGGAATTTCAGATGATTAAAAAATTTTGATTTTCGATGGAGTAAAATATTTTTTTGACATTTTCGGCAATGTATTCGAACAATGGAGGGACATTGAAAATAATCTTGGGGATATTGTGAACCAATGAAAATTTAACCAAGTGTAAAATTTCGTTTCCGATTATATCTATCTTATACTGGTCTATTCCAATTTACGTTTTCCCCCTAAATTCGGTTATTTTTCAGGAAAAACTTTTTAAAAAATCTTGATTGTCGTGTTAGATTATCTCATTATTTCAAGGTTTGGTGAGGAAAAATGTTAAGGATCTCTCGGTTCATAATATCATTGATTCGGTTACAGGTTAAGGTACGTTCTTTATGAAATTTCATATCATATCAAACAACAATGACTATGCACGAAGGTCACGTGTTTTATTAATTTGTGAATTGCGACGACAACGACGTTTTAAAGGCTTTTATTTCGGTCCTAGGAACTGAATGGTACTTGGGGTCACCTAAATTAGAGCAAAATATTGGTAGCAATTTTCGTTAAAAGCATCTAATAATGTTTCGAGAATTGATTTTCCATTGTAACTTATGCATTAAAGAACTTTTATTAGGACGAAAGTTGACAGTATTGGTTTTATTGAAGGTGACGCATCGCTGAGTGTTTTGATAATGATCGCTTATTGTGTGAAAGGAAAGTTATACGGGTTCGAGTTTTCTCATCAATTCTCGTATTATTCGCAGAAAGTGATGAATTTTCTCAATTTTTTATGCTGAATTTTCTTTCAATTATTTTAAGTATATTTTATGGTTATATTTGAATCAAAAGGATAAATTGCAATTTTCGTGAAAAATACATATTTACGTAACTTGAAAAATCAAAATTTTTGAAATAAGACTATTAACTGCAGGATAATTTTTTAATTGAAAATTTCTATTTATTTATTCTTTTCTCCTGTCGCCATTTTCAGAAAAATGCCAACAGAATAGCTTCATCATTCGACTAGGTTTTTTTCCTATTTGCTAGGTTATGAATCATTTATCGAACGTTATAAGTAAACAATCTAGTTTGGGACATTAATTGATAAAGAGTTTGTATGTTTTGCTTACCGGCCAATTGTTTACAGCGATGCGGCTAAAACCCACTTGAAACCGATGCTTTTAAATCCATTAAGTCAATTTGAACTTCACCCTAAATAATCTAACGTTTTGGTTTTATTTTTCTTCATATAAAATAGACAGAAGGTATAAACATTTTGAAGGAATGATGATGATATAGAACACCCACATGAGTTATAAGTTTTGCCAATATTTCTTTTCCCGTTTTTTTCCTATCAAGTCGAAAATCATTAATAAAGGATCAAATTTCACGAATCGGGCATCTGTGAAATCTATCTACCATATAATGGCATAAATGAACCTCTTGTTGAAAATTACTTAATTCTTTTAAATTGTTACTTATTTGAAGACTATTTTTGAGGGGGGGGGGATTATAATTTTTTTTCTCATCATCGGTGTTAATTCTTTGAATGGAACTCGTTGAGAATATTTTGGAGGAACATTCAAAATCAAAAAATTAATCGTTCGTTTTTAAAACGGGCCAAGTCCACGAAAAGAAACTTATGTGTTCAATTTTTCAATAAATTATTCTCGTCCTAATCAATTTCTACTGATATTGGCCCAAATATTTCAAAAAATATGTCTCCATATAGGTTTCCTAAAATGAATACAATGAAATGAGATTTCCAATTTTTAGGAAAAAATAAACGATTCAAATGCTGATTGGAATTTAACAGGGTATTGAAAAAAATAAATAAATTATCAAAGTATAGGCGAGCCAATAATTCAAAAATCAAGTTGAATCATCATTCATCGAAAATCATAAAATCTATTGAATCTTTTATTATTTTCGAATACCTTAGATGTTACTCATTCAGCTTCAAGATTCCTCTAAAACAATAATTTAATTGAAATAGCTTTTTGAAAACGTAGATGCATCTTATTTCAATCATAATACTACTGAAAATGACGTATTTTGGAGGAGGAGGAACCCAAATAAAAAATTATTCAGTTTATGAATTTTTTGACTTTTTTTCATTCTCAAATATCATACTTATTCATTAATTATTATTGTGGGATTTTTAGGTACACTGGTCGTGAAATCACTGAAATCATTTCAACTGAACATTTGAAAGGTTCGTGTGGATTTAAAAGCTCTTTATATTTGTGCAGATTTTTCACCTAATTTTGAAACGAATATTCAACTTATCAACTACAATCTCCTAAAAAAATAAAAAATCTTCTCAACTCACCTTGCGAACTACAATTTGGGTATTTGCTGGACATATCCAAAGCTTGATTTTCTTCGTTATTAGGATACTTTGTGAGAATATCAGCGATCGAAAATGGTGTAATTTTCGCCTTCGAATGCTCAGAAATGTCTTTACTTTGCGATGTTAACGAAGTATTGAAATCCATATTCGAGTATTTTTTCAAAACTGGTGTAATCAAATTAATTCTTTGTAATTCAAACTGAGAAAAAAATTCAGATTCAAAAAACGTGGTAATTTTCTTTGAAAACAATCCCGAATTTGTCTTATCGAAAAATAAATCGTCTGTTATGAAAATTCAACTGAAATTTACACGTTTTATTAAGTCATTCAATCGAGTTTAAAAAACCACGAAAAAGTCGAAAAAAGCTGAAATAAATATCCGTCACATTATGATAAATTGAAATAATATTCGTTCACCGAGACCGAAAAAAAAACACCACAATAATAGCTTTAACTAGCATGAATATTACGGAGCTTCTGGTGATTCGAATGAATTTTGATTTACTATCGAGGGTTAACGTATAAGTGATCTCCGATAGCTATTAAGTTAATTTCAGGAAGTGGTGAACGCTATCTAAGAGGCCACCGCACGTGTTACCTCTACTCAACCCTCGCTTTAAAAAATCCACCAATGGCGGTTCCCGTTGAGCCAAGAATTAAAAGTATTTACCGATATTTATTTTTCCATCAAATTCGCGTTAACCAATAGTCGAATGCTCGCTTTCCTTGCCGTACCTGCCATAGGTTCGATTTGTTTGATGTGTTGCCAACTTTGCAACCGTACAGTTAATTTATATGTAGTATGTGTAGATTAAGATAGAATTTTTTTTCTATTAGGTCCACACGAGATGTGTTTTATTTAGAATTATGATGGCAGTTTATTGAGTTTTGTGGGTGAAAGCATAAGTTAAATTATGATGCTTGAACTACTTCAGATCCATATCTATCCAATTATCAAATTATTTGCGAATGAGCGTCAAGACAAAGGAAATTTTTCTCGTGATGTTATGTACACTTCGTATTGGATTTTAGTGAAGAGTATTTTCAAAATTATGCAGCTGGGATCATTTTATGAACGATTTTTTGATAAGCAAATACGTTTGATGTAATGAAAATCGTTCGTTTTTTCAGCAAGCCGAAGAAGGGTCATTAACTTATTTCTGTCTATAAAATTTGTAACCCTCATTCTTATTCTTTATAAAAATTTCTAATTTGGTATTTTTTCAAAAAATTATCTCTTGGGATGATAGCTTTTGATGGACGTACTTTGTCATTTCATCAAATCGTAATTTTTACATTTGAAAAAATTAATTTCACCTTGACATTTATTAATTATCTTAGCTAATTCTATAAAAGTGTCTCTGAATATATTTTTCATCATCAAGCACAAATTCTTCTGTATTTTTTTATTAATGTTCAAAGATTAGGTAGGTACCTATTTGAAGAAATATTCATTTTGATCTTTGTGTTGCTGTCCCTTTTATCACAATATCAAAACAAATAGTTTTCTTTTACGTTTTACTAGTTTATGATATAGAAGAAGATATGTGTAGAATTCGGCTATTGCATACATTAGATCGATAAGGATGCCAAAATCAACATTTTTAAATGCATATTGGCCAAAAATTGGGAATTCATTTTCCAATAAAATTATTATTTTTCTGTTTTATTATCGAGATCAGAAAACAAGCAATTAATGATGCTTTTGAGCATCCAGATTTCACTTTTAGAATTCCGAACGAGTGGAATTTCAAGGAGTTTAAATGGAATGTGATGGTTTGGAATTTTACGTGATGAGATTGAGGATTGTAGATTTGATTGTTTTACGAAATGAGCTTATTGTTGAATTTTTGTGGGTGTAATTTTGTGAGTTGCCTACCTATTTTTCCTTTTAGTCCTCCCGAAATCAAATCAGCTAATAAATAATTTTGCACGCGATTCTCAAAATATTTACTTCAATTTTATTTGTTGAGGAAAATAATTTATATAATAACATTCAATATTCCATGACATTTTTATTAGTTGTACAATTTTCTATAGGTATATTTATTAAACAGTCTTGGAGTTTTTGCACGATAACGTTTCCTTCAGCTTTTTACTTTTGTATCGACGATTCTGAAACCAGATTTTCACTTGGTTTGAGCTGAGCTTTATCGTTGAAGCTATATCTTCCCTTTCGACCGCACTGAGATATCGTTGTCGTCTAAATCGTGATTCTAATTCGTGCACTTGTTCCTGTATATTTGAAATCAATTACTAAAAATTGTTCATTTTTTTGTGAATTCAAATGTAGGTATACTAGATACGAGTATTTTACTTTCGTAAATAATATTCGTGTCTTTTTTCTGGATCTCAACGAAAAGCTTCGTGTACTTGATGAGACACATGCGGTGATATCTGCAATTCATAGGTAGATGTTCAAGTATTAAATATAGAAGTCCTCAAGGGCTGGACTAAATGGACGGGCTGAGAAGGTAGACTGTACCCTTCATGTCAAAATTTCCATTTTAACCGAAAAAAATTGTGGTCGAGTTGGAAAGTTTGCAATAATTATGACTTTTTTTTTGAGAAAACTTGTATAAAATTGCATTTCAAGTCGGAAAAATTACATCCAAGTTGAAAATTTTCAATCCACTCTCCACCATCTGATCACGCTGGATTTTAAGGGTGTTTGTTAAACAAGCTATATACTACAAAAAAAGTTGAAAACGAAGTGGAGGGTTCCTTTGTAAAAACATCCTGGACCAGGGTTTCTCAAATGATGATACATGTGCCCCAAGAGGTACGTGGAGATGTCTCAGGGAGTACGTGACAACAATGTCAGCGAAAATAGAAAATACATATCACAAATCTTATTATTTCACGATAAGTTCTTGTTTTTGAAGCGGGGTCATTTCATATCAACTCGACCAAAAAATGCGATTTTCGACCTAATGTCTTTCGATTTGGCTCAATTTTTTTTACAAGATTTACCCACCCAGCAACTAAGATAAACTCAAAAAATCTGAAAATCGTCAAACATGTTAAAATTATTCAAATGTCAACAAAAACCAGCAAAAATATTGTAAAAACGGTCCAAAATTCTTTACAATCGTCGAAAAATTTCGTAAAAATAGCCATAAAATCATGAAAACTGTCGGAAATGAAAATTTTGTGTGAATTGCTAATGTTCTCATAAAATCATTCAATATGAAAAAAATGGTCAAAAAATGATCAAAATATATGAAACTATTTGAGGCTGATTTCCATCACTTGAAAGGAAAAAAGTAAAAAAAAAAATGTAGAATATTCTTGAGATTTTCTTTCTGAGAATATTCTCAAAAATGCTTGTACCCAATGAGCAAATTCTCAATGGGAATATTCTCTGTGCCATCCCTCCCTCCACCTGCCCCCTAAATGGGCTGGAGGCAAACCAATAGTGTTTTTCTTATTTGTTGGGTGGGTAGATCTTGTAAAAAAAATTGAGCGAAATCGAAATACATGAAGTCGAAAACGACCCGCCACTAGAATTTCAGGGGTACATGGGAAAAATTGTTCCCAAAAAGGGATACGTAATCCAAAATAATTGGGAACCGCTGCTTATAACTGAAAGAGCAAAAGCACATCCTATGATTTATACTTTCATGGCTAGTATGGAAATGGAAATGACCATGGGGGTCAGGGGGAGGGGGGCTTTTAGTTGAAAATATGCAGGTTTTAACAACTCGTACTTCAGAAAATTATTAGAAGTACTATTTGGATATGACGCCCTCTGTGGTTATTCTCCTAAGCAATCAATTTCTACAAGAACCCTTCAAATGTTTGCAATCTTGAAAGCATAATTAAGCAATTTTTACCTGCATTTAAATCTTGCTCCATTCGTCGCAAATTTTTACACGTTTCTTGATGTGAAATTTGAAATTTGTGGGAAGTTTGTAGTTCGTCGTCTGTATGAATCATGGATGTATTGTAATAAAAAAACCTCGAAGAAGTCTGATTATTTTGGCTGAATTTTATAGGATTTGTACATGTATACGACGAAAACGTATCAAACTCATGAATATTTTGGTTCTCATTATTGGAGTTGATTTTCAGCCCTCTCATCGGGTTAGAAGTTCCATTGAGATAATAATTATCATAATAAGAGAGCAAATGATGATGATTATTGTACTGATTTGTGTTTCCAAAATTATGATGATGTTGCAGCTCAGTACATTCGTAGAAAAAATCATCTTCATTCATTTTAGATTTTCTTGTTATTCTAAAAAAAATACGAACATTTAAAATAAAATAAAAAAGTAATAATAATAAAACTATAGTCAAACTAAAAGGAATAGGTGCCTATCGGTTTATATATATAAACTGCAGGAGATCAGAATATGGGGTCAGTGGCGTATTCAAGGACAGGGAAGTCTAACTGGTCTAGACTCTGGTCCCTTCCTTGACGACTGAAATGTCGGAAAAAATTATGTTTCAAGTTTTGAATGCATTTTTTTTGAAAAGTTTTCGCCATTGCTTTGTTCGTTCTTAACAAATTAGCTTATTTTGATAAAATGAAATGTGAATTTTTCAAATGTTATATGAAAATCACCTGTTTTCTCGCCGCCATCCCCTCCCAATCCTGCACTCTTTCCTATAATTGGCCAAATCTATTCCTTGTAAATAAATCAAATGCAATGATAAGCAGTAACTTTGATATACGTTTTTAGAGCAGGATTGTAACAATATAACATTCAGAATAAAAAAATGAACCTATTTGGACCTGATATCGTGCAGGTATATTAAAAACAAATGAAACAATGAAAATAGACACAAATATAGGTACCTAGTTGAGCTATTTTAGATGAATTTTTACTTACCCAATATTTCATCCCACTCTCCTGCAGCAAATTATGTATTTTTACCACCAAACAATTGAAATTTACGTATAGATCATCGATTGCACTTGAAATACCCGTACATACTGTATACAAATCTCGTGTACTGTACATAAATTGAGAATATAGTCATTATATCCATAGAGTACGTTGAATTCCACAAAGGCTTATGGCTCCGCCTTTCAACCCCAACCGGCCAACTATAATGGAACTATGAAAGAAACCAGATGCCTTTAATGATGCTGGTCATTCGAATTAATAAAAAAACCTTATATCCCAGATTAACTTGATCCGATGTATCCATAGCGATGTCACTTTAAAAAAGTTGCAAGCATGTGAGAGGGGATAAAAGAGAAATCTCCGATCGTGAAAAAAATACATTCGTTTGATGTTTCATATACGTACCTATTGAAAATATATATGAGTTTAAGGAAGAGAATGTACCGAATAATTTCATGTCTGATATGTACTTGTAATAGCGATGTAGTTTGTTTAAAAGGTAAGAGGCCAGAACATCGTTACTTAATTGACGATAACCTTTTTCCAACATACCTCTCACCCATAATGTTCTGCCAACATTTATACACCAGAGGTTCTTTTTTTCGGGGTTTCTTTTTTACTTAATACGATACGATAAGATAATAGTATGATTTATTAAACCATTATTCGAAATTGTTTCAAAGTTGCAGTACTTCAACTTATTTTTAGTGAGCGTAGAAATTTATATTTATCTGTGCGAGTTTTTATGTGAGTAGGCTAAGGTTTTTTTTTTTGGTACCTAATATTACGAGTGCTGGGTTGTTCATTATACATATTTTGTATATTTAAGCTTAAATGTTTTATTATTTTTAACGACCTGTTTGTGCATTTTGAATTATTTTTTATATCTACGTGTTAGAAGGTACAAGGGATAGAAAAAAGTACAGAGTGAACTTGTTGAGGTACTTAAATTTATAAACATAGGGACATATCTGAACCGGGCATATGGTTTATATCATATTGAATTCACACCATTACGTGGTTCAGTTGTATATTCATCTATAGCAAGGCGACGATACTGTGATGATATTTTATAAGTAGACTATGTGCCCAAAATAGGGTAAGAAATTTGAATAATTTTTTGTTCTAAACTACGTATAATTGATCAATACAAAATCCTTTTGCTATCCTCTTTGAAAATTTAAAAATTAACTACAGGAGAACACATTTCCCACTAACATGATTATTGTAAAAACACCTCTTTGTATAAAATGTAGAAGATATCTAAATACCATTTTTTCAAAAGTTGAGTGAAGGAGGGGACACAAATCCTGATAAAAAGTCATTTTTCTTACTCATTCCTTACCCCTCCCACAATTGGCCTTAAAACTTGACTTTTTTTTAAATATATTGAAAAAAATTTTTTTTGAGACAATTTTATCGAAAATGGCTTTAATATAAATGTTTTTATTCAAAAAAAAAACAATTGACACATTTTTTTACTTCTATACCTACTTATCCAATTTTCTGTAAAAAATCGAAAAAAAATTAATAGTCTTGAAGACACTTTTACAAATATATATTTACAGAAAAAAGTTATTTCCAAATCGTGTTTTATTGAAATTTTTCATTTTTACTTGGGAGGGTGAAGCCTGAATTATTCAAGAATAACAATTTTTCATGCAAATTTACCTTTTTATCTCATCTCCAGTGAAAAATGGTACGATAAAACTGCAAACTCCTCAACATACTCATACTACTATAAATAAGCATTTACTATACAGTAGTTAATTTAGAACTGAATTTCCCAATGCAATGTAGACTTTATGGCCGCAAATATTTATAACAATATTCCAGATGAAATAAAAAATTCTACAACTTTGAGATCTTTTCCTGAAAGAATGAGGGAGTGGCTCCTGCAAAAAGCATTCTATTCGATAGATGAAATGTATATGAACGCCGGAGACAACATTTCGAATTAAAATCCTTTGTAAATTGGTACGATACGATACATTATCTATGCTAATTTCAACAATAAGAGCTTTTGTAGGCTAAGCTATTTTAACATGGAGTGCTTCATGCTTATATTAATTAATTAATTTTTTTATTAACGATGTAAAGGTGGCATATGCTATACATATTGCATGAAATAAACTATCAAACTATCCTAAGTCTATAGTTTGGATCATTGAAAAAGGTTTATGGCTGTAATTTGCAGGATAACTGAATTAAAACAATTGTCCTTCACGAATTGTTCTTTAACTACAAAAAAAAATGTATATCTTCTTTGAATTTTAAAAAAATTTAAATTTCATCTTTCCCGCCTGAGGCTGGGTTTGAAATTGGGAGCTGATTAATAATTGTAAATATTTAAATCAGTGGGTTCCCCAGCAATATTTTGAATCCTTCCAGTGGCATGACAAAGCGATTTGACGATTTGTAATGGGAGAATGAGAATCAAATTTTTCCCAACTATAATTTTCTCAAAATTTCATAACGGAAAGGTTACAAAAAATGTTATTTTCGCTATAAAGAATCATAAAATAAATTTTTTGGTTAAAATTTTTAAAAATTCCAAAATCATCAAAGAAGAATAGAACAACTGATTTTTGGTTAGATAATCTCGTTGCGAATCCTTGCGATTTTCAAAATATCGTTTCATTAAAAGAAATAAATTTATTGAGCCCGAGCGAGGCGAAGACGAAAATGTTTGCAAAAAAAGCATTCAAAACTTAAAATTTCATAATTTTGTCCAACTTGAGGTTACTTTTTTCATATCTTGTTGAAAATTTTTGTGATTTTCAAACTAACATTGTTCATTAACGATTTTTTCCGAACTCAACTTTTTGCCAAAATTTCCAATTTTGAATTTGCTTGAGGGAAGTTGGATTATACAGTCGCATCCTCTCCTTTCGTCACGTCTCTGGATCCTTTTGAGGCCCCTTATCTTTTTGGGTAAAAATATCCATATGAAAATTATTTTGAGAAAAATTATCTAAAAAATGATATTTTTAGAATTCTTGCTGAAAATTCAAAAAACTTGAAAAAATGTATTTTCTACGTAGTGCTGACAGTTGAAATAGGTGAAAAAGAGGTTGACAATATAGTCTTATTGGGCAAAAACAGCTATGCAGAAACCGTGTTCGGAAATTAATTTTTTGTTCAATTTCAAAAAAATTTCAAAGGATTTAGTCGAAGGATTAAAATTTTTACCATGTTTTTTTGAGAATCTAGACACAACTCAAGTGTTATCCCTATTTAATTAGTGGAAATAAGGGAAATGTCTATGTAAGTAGGTATGTGCATTGTGTAGGTGCATTTTTTCAACTGAAATGTAAATTTTTGAGATACTCAAAAGTTATTTGAGATTTTAAAATTTTCATTGGATTTGAAATGGCATATTCACGAACCAAAGTTTGCGAAATTTCCAAGTACTTACCTATTGTAAGAAAAATTGAGCTAAATTGAGCCAATTATATTTCATCATTATTTTCTGTAGGTGTTTAGCTCATTATGATAGTATTTTATAATCAACGGTACGAGTAGGTATCTTTATTTTCCTTTCACCGAGAATTGTTCTGTGTTTTGTTCATTCTTTTATTTCATATTGAAATACTTTCTGTGTTAAGAATACGTTCCCATAAAATATCGCTCTATAACAAACAACGATAGGGATCGCTTGTGTAGCATTCTGAGAAATGACGCATGATAAAGGAAACATTTTAGTTCAAAAGTTGATTTGAAGATCGCGGCAGTGGAAGGAATTTTTGTATCTTGCTGAAATAATTTCATTGTTTTTGATTGCTGATTAGTGATTACATTCTTTAGGTGTTGAGTGCTAATGTTTATTTGAATTTATACGTGTAGCTTGAAATTTCATACAGGATGTTCTGGGAGTTATCTGCCATAAGCGAGATTTGGATACAACAGGGTACCATTCACAAAAAAAAAAAATCAATCACAAGAATGAATAGTATTTTGAAAAAATGAACAATTTGTGTTACGTTCGTATTTTGCCTATATAATCAAAATTGAAGGGATTGTAACACTCGAAGTAAGTAAAAAAATTCAAAATTTTTACAAATGTTTCTACTTTCAATGTCCTTTAGCCCCTTCAATTTTGAAATTGGGCAAAGAAACATAATATGAAAACTTGTTCAATTTTTAACGTAGGTACTACCCATTCTCGTGATTGAAAATTGCTTTTGATTCAATTTTTTTGAAAATAAATTTGCCCCTTAAATATTTGAGATAGGCAATATGTTCATCCAAAGTTTTTTTTAGTGGTATCCTGTTGTATTCATATCTCGCTCCTGGCAGACGACTCCTGACAAAATTTATATCAGAGTAGTTAAGAGTTCGCTTTATTCATTTTTGTTATTTTTTGATGTTTTAAAAATTGAAATCAAGATAGAGTGTAGGTGCTTGAGTGTGAAGAAAAACATAAGGAATACGAGTAGATTACAAATATGCTTAATTACTTACCAGTTACAGGTAAAGTAAATGAATGATTGATGATCGTTTTATGACTAAATAAGTTGATTAAATTTTGTTGAAGAAATAATTTTATTTTACTTAACATAATTTTTTCATGGATTACAAAAAAGTTAGGTGTCAGAAATGAAAAATATGCGTATATACCACTTCCGTTTTTCATTTCCTGTTCATATTGAATACCTAATAAATGTATAATTTGCTAATTACTCTTTTCCAAGTTTGTAACGAAGTATTGTCCGTGTTTTGAGTCCTAAATATACCCCATTTTCCCACAACGGTCTTTATCAAAATCATGTACGAGTATATTTACTTGGTTTCTAGATATTTCTTCTATTCGTACATTCATTTAAAATAAGTGTTAGTATTTCTATTAAAAGAAAGCTTACAATAGATGAGATATTACGATAATTACCAGTTACCACCATTCATAAGAATTCATTTTACGTTCCAACCTTAATGATTGAATCGTTTCTCATTCAGCATCATAACCCTTCCTGAAAGGATTTCATTAGCAATGTTACTTCGCAAATCACATGGTATTAAACTTTCTATTTTTGCAGTTGATGAACAACAAAAATTAAAATTAAAATTTCCGATGAATAAAAGTGATTGTGGTGTTTTCTCCCGTCAAAAATACTTTTTGGAAATTTAAAATCCTGATTCTATTTATACCAAATATTTATCGAAATCAAATTTCAAAGCTCAAACCTAAAAATGCAGTTTTGCGACATGAATTTTCAAAAATGCGAGTAAATCTTTGCACATACATATTATATGATATCGAAATTTCTTTTTGTGTGATCAAAAATCATTTGAGCAAAATTCTAGCAAAATATTAAAATTCAGTCGATGAACAGAACAACTGCTTGCTCTAAATATTTTGACTCGGTTCAAGGACTCCAGAATACAAATGAAAGTTCCTATTTAACGAGTTCCAAACGATCCCCTAAAATAAGTGACCAAATAAAAACTAAAAAAAAACTATACTGCATGTAACAATTAGTTACTTAGGATACCTGCATAAGCATCTAATTAGACTGGTTGCGTTCACCATTGAAAAAAAAAACAACTCTCGGTACAAAATGTAAAAAGTAAATATAAATAAAAAAGCAACGTGCAATTGGTTTTTCACGCGTGTTTACAAATCGGAAAAAGATAGCAATTGAAATTTTACGACTTTCCATAATTAATTGGAAAATTTACTAAATAGGTCGTGAAACGACTTGGAGAAAAAAAAATTATACGAAACCACCTTCGATACTGTTCAAAATTTTTTATACTCTAGTTAAGTACTTCCTTTGTTTGTTTTAATTTTTATTAACGCTTTTAATAGCATTAATAAAAAGACAGGTTTAACGAGCATATAATTAAGAGAACATTTAATCATTTGTAATGCGGTATAATTATTTTTATTATTTAATTGAATAAAAATGTTGAATGTAGCTCGCGTTATCGAACAAACCTACTTCATTAATTACCAACGTTTACTTGTTTATTAATAAAATCTCACGAGCCGTACATAAATATATTCGCGCTGCCGTACATCGCATTGATAAATATATTTCATGCCTTGTAAACAGTATACACACAATAAAACGTATAAAAAGGTGGTCTCAAAAGTGTAATAAGGATATCTTACAATACGTATGTCTAGGTACTTAGTACTTACCTATCAACTTTCCTATAAACATTATCACACGTTAAAACAACTCGACGATGATATGATGCTTTATATTCTCGCGCATGTATAGGCCTATTTATGTCAGTTGCTTTTTGCTCAAATGATGGTTAACTTTTAGTCAAGATGTGCGTATATTATGATAGCGATCAAAAGTTATTATATTTTCAACGCAGCAGTAGCCAAAATATAATATCAAGATGAATATTAGTAAGTTGTTAGCGCGAGGAAATGAAGATAGGATAATTTAAAAATAAAAAAAAATCTCATAAGAAGGTACTTATACCGCGTAGTATAAAAATATAAAATTCTTCGAGTTTCCATCGCAATCAAATGGTTGTCAACTTGGTCGAATTGGCTTTATAACTCTGATCACGTGCAAATTCGATTTTGAAGATGAAATATCCGGTATTCCAGCTTTAAAATAAGAAAAGGGGTGATTCGAATGAAATAACATTTATAAGGAAGGTTGCGCCGCGCCTTTATAACTTCCACAATATTTGATAGTTGATGCGTTCTTGCAGGTAGTATCAATATTATCGTGTCGTGACAAGAATGTTTAGTGATATTTTGAAGCTTTCCCAAGTACGCACCCTTAAGCTCCTCCTTGAATTTTCCTTTCTAAGATATTCTCTCATTTCCTGTTTTCGTTTTAACATTTATCATGGTCTCAGTTTTGCGGACCGACCTTATCGTCGTGTAAATCTTTACACGCAGCCTTACGCGAATTTCATTATTCGACCGAGTATAATATTTTAGACTAACGAGATAGATTCTGCAAATATGTACAAATTATAAATTTTCCCAGTACAAAGTGTTTCGTAGCTGGGGTACCTAAACTACGATTCGATAGTGTAAATAAGAGAGGTATTATGAATTCGAGTATGTATGTTTGCCTATCGTTAGAGTTGAAGGAGAAAATTCATTTTTAGTTTAATGATTCCACGAAATACGTAGATGTACTCGTATTATTCCATCAGTGTAGATAATTTTGGATTTATACGTATAGATATTAAAGATGGAAATTTGCGAAGATTGCGCTACTAAAAAGTGACAACTTTTTTTCACTTAAGATAGACTACGAATTATAATTGAGGTAGATTGTCATAAGTAATAAATTTTCGAGAATTCCAACATGCAAATACATTGAAAATTGATACCTAATTGTTTTGAATTTTTTAAAAATTATTAGGTTTTTTTCGACTTTGAAACCATCATCGTGAATATTAGATCCCTTGACTCCATCGTCCACCCTCTTCCTCCCCAATTGTCCTTAAAATTCGCTTACTTTAAAGAAAAATTGACAAAATTGTACACAAAACTGAACTTAGTATACTTAGATGTTTTTACCCATAAGTGCCATTGGCGTCCATTTTTCACCTTTAGCGCATTTTCAATTTTTATTACTGAGAAAAATCTCTTTTCGGGTTTAAAAAATTTTCTGATATGACCTTTCATAGGAGAAGGTCCCATTTTAAAAAAAAATTCTATAAAAAAATTCCATTTTCGATGGAGTGGCCAAATATGTCGAAGTGGGACCTTTTTTTATGGAAGGTCACATTATGATGATTGATGAATTATTTTTGAAAATTTTTCATTTATAATTAAGTATCATAGTTAGTAATATGTGAGGAATTTTTATACAAAAATATCATTGATAGAGATTTCTCAACATTACCTAAAAAAACATTAGTCATAGTGCGTTTCGTCACGCTAACTTCTAGACATAATGTCAGACTTCTTTGGACTTAGAAACATTTTCAGATTTCTATTAACTTTGACATATTTTATCAGACTTTTTTGGAAAGTGAAAAAATTTTCAAATTTCCACTGACTTTGAGCGATTTTGTGAGACTTTTTTGGACTGTAAAAAATATTCAATCAGCAAAAGCATATCCTATGTTTTATAGTTTCATGGGTAGTATGGAAATGACGGGGACTTTTTTTCTTCACTTTTTTGGAAATGATCAGAATAATACTCGAAGAGAGAATCCAGCGATGAATAAATTTTCTTCAGGTTACTCAAGTGCCCCAGGTTTCTAGAATGATTGAAAAATAACAAAGCATGGTTTGTGAGGATTCAATACTTGGTTATAATTGTATGTAATTTTTTGTAATGTTTGTGAATTTCGTTTCGACAATTTCTCAAATTTTGAGTTTTTTAATTGGAGCAACAAATCACACGCGAATATTTCGTTGAGAATTGTGGATTATTTGAGTGATGAGCTACTCCAAAGTACACCTATAAGTAAAATTTTCAGTTTCGTATCTCGATTTTCAGGAATTTCAATGAACGGGAGAAAATCGATCCGTCTCTGGACCTTTTAGAACGACTGGAAAAAGTTCAATATTAGTCTTGGAAGTCAAAATTTGGAGGGAACCTTTTGAAGAATTTTTATTAAAAGATAATGAACGATATCATGTTAGGTAGATATAATTATTCGACAGTAATATACTGAGTTATAGGGAATTCCCGCATAAAACGTAAATGGTATCTTTGTGAGTGAATCTCCGTTAGGTTTATTCTGACGTGGATCGAAGAGGAGATATGTGAATCTATATATACGCACCCCCTCCCCTCAATATTCGAAATACTAAAATGTGTCATGTTAGAATGTCTGACACTTTCGGAAACGATTTCTTTGATTATTTAAAATACAAGAAAAATGATTAAAAATCATGTTAGAATCTTTAATTTCGCAAAATTAATTACGATTTAAATTGTGTAAAATATCGCTAGAGTTCGCAGAATGTTGTCAAAATGGTTCAAATAAATGTCAAAAAACTTATTAAAAATCCTTGTAGGTACCTACCTAAAGTAGTTAAAACATCATCAAAATTGTTTTAATTATTGAAAAAATGTTTTAAAAAATTATGAAAATCCTTTTAAATGAGAAAAAGTTGTTTATTTTGAACCAACATCGTTGAAAATGAATCAAAAATTAATAAAAATTTCATCAAATTATGCAACATAGGCTATAACGTGAAAATTTAGAACTTATTCTTATTAATAAAATTTATTACAGTGAGTAACAGTAGCATATCCTCATTGACGGCTGAAATGTTGAAAAAAATGATGAAATTTCAAGTTTTGAATGCATTTTTTGCGAAAAATTTTGTCCTTGTTTTCGCTCAGCCTCAATAAACTACTTCATTTGGCAAAATACTTGATGGATTAGTAATTTCCAAAATTTTATCAATTTTTCCTTTTGAATGACCGTCTAATTTTCCCCCGGACCCTGATTTTCTTTCCACATCCCTGGGACCCTGACTGTTTAAAATTTTAATTTTGAATGTTTCGTTTTTATTTGCAGATAGGTAGGTGGGTGCCTATACTTTTTTATTCGCAGGAAGAAAAGAATGATATCAATAGGCACCTTGGAACAAAAAGGAGGTATCTACATTCTTAAGAGTAGATACCCCCAAAAAAAAGTGGTTGAGGTCTATTTTTTAAAAACATGTTTTTTCTCAAATTAGGATTGGTTGAAATTCGTCAAAAACATATTTTGAAAAAATGGACCTTAGGTACTTTTTTTTGTATACACTAAAGTGTAGATCCCCTTTTCGCTCCCAAGGTATTGATTATTTTTATCTTTTACACTGTCGTATATCGGTAAAATTATGAATTTTCGCCGTTAACAAAAAATTTCCCCCCCCCCCCCTCCCTCCCCAAATAAGATACCTTCAGTCCCTCTTTGGGTTCTTTGATCGTATCATGGTACTGCAGGAATATTTTATTATTTAGTACCGAAGTAAATCAAATTATGATACTCAGTTTTTTTTGTGAGAGGGTAAAAAATCAGAGTTGCCAACCTGCCACTTTTTTTCAAAAATGATTGCTTAATTTTTTACAATTTGGTGTGTGAACTGATTATGCTCCAAATCACCTACCCCATCCCCCTCTAAAACGGGCACGAATTGTTACTCTTTTTGTGTCATAACGGAAATTTCATATCTTTGCTGCAAAGAAAGCAAGACTTCTATACGTGGGGATTACCTCATTATGGGGATTTTCCATTCTTCCTCCTAGGAAAGTCAGGATTCCCTCGCTGTGAACCCAGGCTGAGATTGAATTTTTTGTATTTTCGCCATGTAGCGTATGCAAAAATTTCTAAAACCGAAAAATTGACTCATTGCTCAGTATAATTCGACTTTGAAAGAGGGTTGTTTCACAGAAATCGAGATTTCGTTTAAATTGAAGCCAGAAAGTTTACACAATTTCCTTGTTTGGTTCTTTTTGTTGAATTTTTTTCCAACATTTAATATAGCCAAATTTCAAAGTCAATCATAGAGGGGCGGTGAAAATTTTAATTGTGTCTATGCGAAGTCAGCTCAAAACTTTGGTGCTACCTCCATTCAACTTTCGAAAAAAGTGAAAAACAATCCACCCTAGCAGGCAAACATACCTACATAATTGAAATGCCGAATAGGTTGCCTACTTGCCGGATCGAAGGATGTACTAGAGCTACGAAACACCCTGTATATAACTAATTTTCACTCGACTGAGTAAGGAAATTGTATAAAAATGCGGGCTACCTGGAATATTTTGTTTTGATATGTGGTTGACGATAACGGAAAAACATTAAAGTGACGAGATGCGCGTATATTACGTTACGAGATGGAATTTGTAAATCATAAGCTCGTACTCATTATTTATATTCGCGCGTAGAAAAGCTCGCGAAAATATTTCGTACCCCTTTTTATTTTTTTTCCACTATACTATATAAATAGATTACTACGTATGAAAAGAGAAAGACATTATAAGACTTGAGTTTAACCATAGTGTTGGAAATTCTAAAACGATATCATTTCCGCCAAAGCTATTTGTAAATTCCATTATCGAAGTGAAAATTGCAAAACTGGTAAAAAGAATTACTTCCGATTTCCTGGCTGCGAGTTTTATCCTTAAAACTTTTGAAAAACCATCCCTTACTAAAGAAGGGTTAACGGGATATTGAAAATTCAAACAAAAAAAAGGGCCGCCTCGTCGCTTCTACGGTTATATTCTGTTGCACAGGAAGAACACGAATTCACCTCTGTATGGTGACATTTACCGGATTCGGATGTTTTCCAACGAAACGACACACGCGGAGAGAGAAAAAAAACATTTTCTGTGGTTGTTTATCAAAGTACCTAACATTTTAAACGTGCTACTTCGGTATTGTTTGGTTTATCGTCGCGTATCGTTTTCGAATTGAGCTTTTGTCGGTATCGTACCTACATATATGGTAATGTTGCCAGTCCAGGAGTATGTGGCCGTGGTGTATTAGGTAAAAGGTGTGCATGAAACGATGGATTATTAAAACGTTTTGATTTTAGAATCGCCATCGCCGCCGATCATTGTCTTTTATGCAAAATATTCAGCGGTAGTCGTCGTACTGCGGGAGATAGCGAAAAAGTAATAAAAACCTGATCCTCGAGTACACGTTGAAAATTATACCTACGTGTATATCTATCGAATTTATATACTACAAGTTGACGGGTGCGACGCGATGCGGTTATTGTGTTATTCAATTGCACCTATCCTCGCGTTTATATTATTCTCGTTTGGATTTTTTTCCCTTCTTTTTCAACGTATAAAATGCTAATACATAATGGCAGTATCGTTTGACAGCAATTAGGACTAAATTAATACAAAAATCGTTATTTTCTATCGGTATTTCGTTTCAACTCTCGCGCTTATAATGATATGAAAAAGGAAAAGAATTAAAAAACAAATGGACAAGAGGAGGAAAAAAATGCCTAATTTATTCACGCGTCGTATCGGATAGGTTATAGGTACATCCTATAATACCTATACTCATCCGTATGGTATTGGATAGGTACTTGTACGAAGATAATTTTTCAAACGCATATCTATACTATAGTGTATTTTAAAATTATAAATTAAGTATATACGTGTATCTGTGTATTGAAAACAACAGTCATCTCGCTAACAACCGTGCTTGGCATTTCATTTCGGCTGCGCAGAGTTGTTTAATTTATCGACAAAGTTGGACCTTATCAGTGAACATCGAATTCTCCGATAGACAGCTGTAAGTAATAATTGGATGGTTTTTACTCGTTTATTGCCGAAATCTATGACAATACCAGCTAATTATTTTTTAAACGTATGGCAACCGTTTAACTCTTTGCCAGCGTTTGAATCTTTTATCGTACGTATACGTTTCAGTTAATTGGGCATTCGGCTCGATCGAAGGTATTGAAATTTTTCCATGTTGATTAATTTAGCTACCTGATAGATAGGGTTTTGTATAGTTGTTTACTTTTTTTTTGTGTGGTTGGTAAGGGTGTTTTAAGGTTGTTTGGGAGTGAGCAATGTGTCTAATTGTATGTACTTGGACTGGTTCTTCTGAATGTTCAAAAAGTGTCTGTAGGTCGAGAAAGTGGAAAAAATCGAGAAAAAACGAGATTTTCAAATGGCTGAAGAAGTAGTGGAAAAGGCTAGAAATTTATTCTGTAACTATAAAACCGCTGCAAAAGTTGGACAAATTTTTCAAAAAATGTTGAAAAACATTGAGAAAATCCTTGTTTTTACCATGATAATCATGAATTTTCAAAAAAAAGCATCAGGTTGCTCGGACGAACTTAAGATTTAAATCTGATTTTTTTGGCCATTTTTTTCCCCTGAATGGGTTATTTCTAGTAGAAATGATACTTGAATATACCATCAACCAGCATTTAGACGAAATTGATCATTTCCCCCCTTTCTTTTTCAATTTTCTTTCAAAATGCTCGAATGACGCCATTTTGGGAATCCATAACCTCCTCCGAGATGACCTAGGAGGTCTAAAAATAATGTCTGAACTTGTTTCAAGTCAATATCTATCATACGAGTACACTGCAAATTTGCAATTTCAGCAAAATCAAAAATTTTTATTTTACCTGTGTAAAATTTTTCCAAGTAAAAATACCGAATTCGTGAAAATAGCAAAAAAATAAAAATTTCCCGATTTTTGTTTGAATAATTAATCACTGTGTAAAATCCTTATCTTAAAAATTAATTTAATGTACTTTTTTCTGGAGAAGTGTGATGTGGTGGATGGGGGGGGGGGGGGCAAAAGTATGAAATTCGTGTAGGGTAAATTTTGATAAAAAAAAAAGTAGATACGAAATTTTAATTTTGAGGGCATTCTTACAATGTTTTTTTCAAATCAAAGCAGAAAAAAATTAGAAAGGAATGTAGCCTTCGCTACGATGGCGCTAAATTAAATCTCTAGTTTATAAAATGGTAAGCAACTAATTGAAATCATCGTAAATTTGTCAGGATAATTACAAACATTAGGATGGAGCGCGAAAATAAAACATATCTCGGATTTTGGTCGAACTTGAGGCGGTGGTTCATATTTAGTTGGGGATGAACCATAGAAAATTTTAGACCCCTGGCTCAAAGGGAAACGGAGCTAGTGGGCCTCAAAGTGGCGTAACTTTCGCGAAAAACACGTTTTTTTTGTCACTTTTCAGCAATGGCATTTGTGTGGCACCTCGGGCACACCCCTAAAAAGTTTCGATTCAAGTTTCTATACGTTCCTAGGCCCTTGACCTCAAAATTGAATAGCACTTTTTCTACCCTACTTAGGGGTAACATTGTAACAAAGTTGCAGATTGGTGAAAAATCTAGGACACGCAGGTGGCACTGTCGAAAAGTGGCAAAAACCAGTGTTTTCCCCCTCAAAGTTATCCCACTTTGAGTCCACTTAGCTCCGCCCTTCTTTGAACTAGGGGTCTAAAATTTTCCATGGTTCGTCCCTGAATAAATATGAACCACCCCATTGAATTCAGTCAAAATCCGAGATATGTTTTTTCTTTTGGTGCTCCACCCTAATAAACATATTTTGAGTAAAAAATATTCTATAAGGGCATATTTTTGACATAATTCGACTCGCTATAGCATATTTTCAAAAAAAAAAGAAGAGAAGAAAGCACTTTTTTGAAAAAAATTTTTCAAGTTTTCATTTAAATTGGTAAAAACTTTGTTAAAAAGGCAAACAAAATTTTAAAGTATCGGAAATTTCATGAAAAATGTGAAACTATTCCTATAAGTCGTTGAAAAATATTGTAAAAGTGGTTGAAAAAATCAAAATTTTTACTTCAACTAATGTGCAGTGAAAGTGAAATTGACGAACATACGCCGCTTTAGGGAAAATGAAGAAAAAAGCTTGAGGAATCGTGTATTAAATATAAATGAGAGTTTCAAAGTTCAAAAAGACGTATCTGATATTGTTATATTAAAACGCATTTGAAAGGTTTTGTTGGGTCCCAGAGGCCTGAAGAATCTACTTGATAAATTTTTTTATTTATTGTTCGAAAATTCAGTTCAACATTTTTTGGTTGATCACCGGTCCAAAACTTCAGAATCACGAATCTATGAAATTTTCCAAGTCAATGAGTCATGAATCAGAATCTCAAAAATTTCTGATTTCAAAAAGCCCCGCAGATTATTCAGGCTTCTTTCGATATTTTTGAGATTTCAAAATGTGATTTCGTGATAAAAAATTTTCAAGTTTTTGTGATTTCAATGAATGTTAAATGAAATGAACAATGTTGTTACAGTTCGTCTCCCTGTGGTAAATTTACAATCTTGCAGATAAGCTGATGGATGCTTCCTCAAGGTTCTGTGATGAAAATGAAATAGTTTGATACCCCAGACGACCTTGTTTTATTATAGGAATATTTGAGGGTTTTGGGACGTATTTTACGTTTTCATAGGGAAAAAAATTCCGAGACCTAAGTACTTATAATCTACCTTATACTTGAAATAAGTTAGCGATGCAATTTTTATGAAAACTTTGGCATCATGTGCCCTTCAAATTTCGATATAAGTATCTACATATACTTACCTTGACAATCTGTTGCACTTATTTAATTAGTGTGAAATAAAAACTGTAAAGTACATACGCTTTACATTTACATGAAATGAAGATTAAAGTATCTCTACTTTACCATAGATAAGTGTAGTAGCTAGTTAGATATACCTACTTACTTATTCATTTACCTTCAAAACGTAATGTAAAATCATACCGAACAATTCGTATGCATATGTACGTTATTTATACTTACATTGTATATACTTATGCATATTACAATGTATGTGCGTTAGCTAAGCAACCGTTGTATAATTCAGCCAAATTGCACGAAATTTGCAATTAACGAAGCAAAAGATCCTTATTTCTTATGCATTTTATTTTTTAGAGTTTTTTTTTTTTCAAATCGTCGTTTCAAATTAAATTTATAAATAGAATTTTCTACCAATTATTCAATTTATTGTCCTCATTATATCATTGAAACTACAGAAAGTGATGCAGCATTTTAAAATTCCTCATTGAATTAGTATACTTGTACATTATGCACCGCAATTTGGTGAAAAAAATTTGCATTCGTATAATTATGCATACGAATATAATTGTAAAAATAATTATGATGATGTCATTTCTTTTATCGAGCAAAAATATGAATTTTTTACTCCGAAAAAATTGTTTTCAATTTGAGGACGAATTACTAAAATTCCTGATTAGGTAGTTATTAGAACGTGTCAACGTAATTAAGTTTGATTGATCTACATGTGTACAGACTACGTATAGAGATTGGCAAAATGGTTGCCTAAGCTTGCGTGTCTAGGAACTTTACACGAGTTGAACCAGTTTAACGTAATATTCGTGTTTGTTTTTTTCTAAATAAGAATAAGTTTGGTTTGGGTTGCAGATTTGTTTATAATTCTGAGTGGGAAAAAAATTAATCAGAATTTCTATTTTTTTTTTTTTCAATTTTTTCAATTTCAAATCAAAAATTATTGAAACTACCAGTTTTGGATCAATTAGTTCTTTGTTGTCTGGTGCGGCTTGTAGTAGCGAAAATTGGTTCCAAATGGTTTTGTCTATTAGAGGCATGCCTTGGCTAACTATAGTTCAGGGTTCGTGATTTTTAATAAAAAACTCACTTGTAGAGAATTTTTTTCAATAAAAATGTGTTTTTTTTTGCAAAAATTTTCAAATTGTGAAATTTGTTTTTTTACAAAAAATCAAATAAAACTACGTATAAAACGTTCTTATTCGTAAATGACCGTTTTTCTAATATAAAAGCAAGTACAAAGAAGCGAAATTTTTTGAAATTTAAATTTCAAAATAATTTTTACTATTAGTTGTCAACGCTTGTACGACATGGAAGTTTCTGTACTTTCAATCAGGCCGTACTCATAAAATTTCGAAATCAGGCACAATAAATTTTACGGGCCCTTTTTTCGCTTTCATCACAAGAAAAAAAAGGTAACAATAAGTTTGTTTCGTTCTTAATAACATAGCCAGATCATCATTCAAGGAGGAGTATTTTAGGAGGTAAAATAGTTAATTTGTTGAAAAATTGTTTAAAATCCATTATTTTTTTAAATGATTAAATTTATCGAGGACGAAAAATTTTGTATGAATAGGAATCAAAACCTGGAATGTCATAATTTTTTCCAACATTTTAGTCGTCAAGGGAAATTTGAAAAAGTTATGTATCTACTAGTGAAAAATGCAAATAAAACATGAAATTTTTTGTTTTACCGGGCCCCTAAAACCCCCGGGCCCAGGGACAACTGTACCATCTGTACCTCTCCGCCAGGATCAGACTGGCGGCCTAAATGTTACCGGGCAGCGCTTGACTTAACGGCCCATCCTCCAAAATTAACCAAAAATGAAAATGATACTTTGAAAACTGGAGGGGGTACTAAAAAAACAAACGTATATTTTTTCAACAAATCATAGGTGTCACAAAAATTGAAAACCAAAAATAGATCAAATTTGAAAAAAAAAACAAAGTAATAGGTATAATTTTTAATAATATGTATGCATTACATTGAAGGTAAATAAAAAAGTAAAAAAAAAAATGGTAAAATTAAAAAAAAATTGAAATAACATCATTTTTTTTAAACAGTCAATAGTATGCATTACATTATAAGTAAATGAACAAATAGAAAACAAAAAGTAAAAAAAAAAATAAGTCAAACTTGAAAAAAATAACTGAAGTAACATCATTTTTTCAACAATTATAGGTAACTATGCACTACCTTACTTTAGAAGTATATAAAAAAATAGGAAACAAAATGTTTAAAAAACAAAATTGGTCACCCAATTTGAAAAAAATTTGGTGAAATATGCTAGCTTTTGGCTAGTAGCCGCAGCCAGGGTCAAGCTAGCGTAGTAGCGTGATTTTGGGACTCGGTTGCTAGCTTTTTCGCGAAGCGTAGAACGATAGCATACAACTAGCAAAACGCTAACGTGAATATTTTTCCTTCCAGCATGGTGCTAGTAGGTAGCTCGCACACAACTAGTATTTTGCTAGTTAAAAACCACTTTGCTAGCTATTATAAAGCTAGCTTTTTGTTAACTTGTTATAGTCCAGGAGCCACACCTGGTGAAAATTGGCCGAGAGGGTTGAAATCTGGGACCGGTCTCAAAAATTAGTA